>QANX01001893.1:0-11115 GCA_003254975.1 Ochetophila trinervis | reverse complement strand
ATCTAAACCATAAAGTAATTAGGAAACTAATCCTAAGAAAATTAGGAAAGTAATCCTAAGGAAATTAGGAAGGTAATCCTAAGGCTAAAAACTAACCCTAAATAAAAATAATCCGAAAATAGAAATAATTACAAAACTGCCATTATAATCCGAAAATAGCTAAATTACGAAATTGCCATTCTAAGTTGTTTATTTTTAAAATGATGCCGTTTCGTCTCCGCCACTCCCGAGCAGCATTACCACCTTCATTCCTTGCTTGGACATCATGCTTAAATCATCATATTTTGCTCCAATGGTAGAATATAGCTTTATGATGCCCGCATCACGCACATTAAGCTCCCTTAATCGTATCCCATGGAAAACAGAGTCTGGATCAGTCGTAGGGTATATCAATCCAGCAGCCACTATATTATATCTAGTGCATATAGCAAGCTTGCACTGTAGACCCTGCAAAATAAATTGATTAAATTTTTAATTAAATTACAATCAATATATTAAATGTTTATTAAACAACAATCTTACAAAAGTTTACCTCCTCAAGTGTCATGGGATGTACTAGAGCTGGAGGAGTACTAAGATGTTCTGGTGCTGGCGGAGTACTGAGATGGTGCGCCTCCACTGGAATATTAGTGGCAACCCAGGTATTGTTCATATACTGATCAGTCATGAAATCCATATGTCATGGGTTGGCCACAAAGTCATCTTGTGTCCTGGCCAGCTGTGCAAACAACAGCGTATTACTCTCTTGGAGGTTGCGAATGACCTCAGATAGTTATCTGATGCGCTCATCCTTTGCACTATCCTTCTCTTTAGTTGGTTGGGTTTTATGTCGAGGAATGTGCCAATACTCAGTAGGGGTCACCAACTTACCCTTCGCCTTTACTTGGCCCTGGTGCTTAGGAGTACCCAATACTTAGATCAGTATATCATTGGGTGAATCCAAGTCAATGTTTACCTCCCCAGCATCTACTCTCTCCCCTAAATCATCTTGTCAAATTTATAAAAAATTAACAAACCAATTATAAAATTGCATAGTTGCTTAATATAAATAAAATATGCAAATAAGAAAAAATTTAATATCATTTGTTTTGCAATTGCATCAGCTTCTGGTGTAAGAAACTTTCCCTCTTTATTCGCGTATCCCAACTTCCATAGAGCATCTCGGGAAAGCAGTTCATCTGTGCCCAATCTCAGCTTCTACATGTTTTACAAAATATAAATGCTAAATTAAATTAAAACAATTTAATTAAATTAATTAAAAATTACTAAATTTTCAAAATTAAATTAATTTTTTTAATTAAATTAAAACAGTATAATTTCAAAATATTTAAAATTACTAATTTTCTTAAATTAAATTAAAATAGTATAATTTCAATTAACTTAAAATTACTAAACTAAAAATTACTAAATTTCTTAAATTAAATTAAAACAGTTTAATTAAATTTTTCACTCACCTCATTGTACTCTGCCTGTGCAAATCCAATACAGGATAGACGATGATTGTACTCCAATTTCTTTTTCTTAATTCTGAGCGTTGCTTATGAAGTTCTTGAAAGATTAAAAACGATTATTAATTACATAACACGTTAATTGTAGTTTAATTAAAAAAATATAAGAAACTGAATTAATTAATACTTACCGCGCCACTCAGGTGTTAATCGTTGCTGTACAAATTCATCCTACTGCTCTTGTGTAATAAATTCCCCATATTTTTCGCGGACAACATCGAAAGCTTCCATGTGTGTACATAAAACTCTTCCATTTTCTCCATTTTTCTGCATAATCCTTCAAAGTTTAATGTTTCAATGATTCGTCCTTTTTATAAAAGTCCTACATAAAAAATTAAGGTATTATTAGCACATTCATAATAAAATTACGAAATTAATTAACCAAAAATTTTAATTAAAACGAAATTGGTTGTATTATTACCTTTATCGTCTCCCATAATGTATTCTTCAAATTTGTTGGAACATCGTTCTAACTCTTGTAGGTGATCGGTATTTGAGATTGGGTGTAACTACCTTCATAATTAGCTATACATTGGCCGACTTTATTCATTCCGACCCCATGCTCGTTGTATATTACTTCTCCAAGTTCGCCACTAGCAACTTGTCTATGAATTTTTCCTAACTTTGACGGTCCTCTACCTTTCTTTTGCTTCCTACTTGAGGAAGAGTCTTGATCATTAGGATTAGTTGGATCTTGATTTAGATCCATATCTACAAAAAAAATATTAGTAAATTATCAAACAATTATTAACAACATTATAAATAACAATTACTAATAACATATTAACAAAACAACAAATAAAAACTATATAATATAAAACCGTAACATATATACAAAACCGTCGACTTTAAAACCATCGTAAAATCAAATATAACATATATTTACAAAACCGTTGTTTTAATTTTTTATGCCCATCGCGAAATCATATACTTCCAAATTTCTAAAGAAACCGTCATCTATTCATATTCATGGTTTCAACATATTCATCCAATATATATTCATACAATATATCTAATATATATATATATATATTCATGCTCGGCTTTATCCATACAATATATCCAAACAGTTTAAGGAAGAAAACATTATAATTTCAGCATTAATTTTCACCCAAAAAAAAAATTATTTCATGGGCACAATATAATTTCAACATTTGCACCAATATATTCACGGGCACATTTAAAGCACAGGAGCCAAATCACTTCTTATGCCCATTTCCACCAAATCAAGCCTAGAATTAAGTCCATTTTCAGTTTTTCCAGGAATGTTAAGCAATGTGCCAACAATGCTCTCACATACATTTTTTTCAATATGCATGACATCTAAGTTATGCCTCACATATAATGACTTCCAATAGTTAAGCTTAAAAAATATAGACTTCTTCTTCTAGCAATCTCGATTAGCAGTAGACTTTTTTTATCTTATTACCACTATCAAATGACTTAGAGTCAAGTTTTCGAAGTATATCTTCTCCCGTCACAGGTAAAAGAGTTGGATGAAACTCTTGAAATCCATTGAAAGACTTCTTTTGCTTTTGAAAATGATGATCACTCGGAAGAAACCTCCTATGTTCGCAATAACTCATTTTTCTACCATTTTTCAAACTTTGAGCACATGTGTTCTCGCTGCAAATAAGACATGCAAAATATCCTTTAGTGGTATGACAAGACAAATTACTATATGCGGGGAAGTCATTTATAGTCCACATTAATATTGCTCGCAAGGTGAAAACTTCTCGCTTACACGCATCCCAAGTTCGCACCCCCTCATCTCACAACTGCTTAAGATAGTCAATCAATGGCTACAAATAAACATCTATATCGTTGCCAGGCTGCTTCGGTCCAGGTATCAACACTGTCAACATTATAAACTTCTGCTTCATACACAACTATGGTGGAAGATTATATGTAACTGTAAGCACAGGCCAACAACTATATTGAGAACTTATATGCTTATGCGGGTTAATGTCATCAGCTGCAATCCCAAGCCTTAAGTTTCGACATTCATTACCAAAATTAGGCCACATGCGATCAACTAGCTTCCAAGATGGTGAATCGGCAGGATGACTTAACTTTCCAACTGCGACCTTTCGTCCATTTGCATGCCACGTCAGATTTTCAGATGTGTCAACGCTTTGAAACATCCTCTTGAACCGTGGAATGGGTGGAAAATACCACATGACTTTATAAGGGACATTTACACGTTTGGTTCCATCGTAAGTTTTCTTCCATCTCGATGCTCCGAATTTAGGACAACTTTCTTGCATTTCATATTCTTTTTGATAAAGAATGT
This sequence comes from Ochetophila trinervis, assembly GCA_003254975.1. Classification (NCBI taxonomy): domain Eukaryota; kingdom Viridiplantae; phylum Streptophyta; class Magnoliopsida; order Rosales; family Rhamnaceae; genus Ochetophila; species Ochetophila trinervis. The sequence goes on along the minus strand of QANX01001893.1, from coordinate 7,314 downwards.
AGTTGTTGCGACAACAATGTATCTTCTCATAATCCATGTCCAATGTTGTTAGAGTCTTTTTCACGTTGTACATAGAATCTGGCAAAATGTTATCACTCGGTAGCATTTCCCGCAACAACTTTAATAATTCGAAAAAACTTGTGTCTCAAAAACCGTATTTCGATTTCAGGTTGTACAACTTTACCAAACTAGATAGTTTGGTAAAGTTTGTACAACCTGGATACAAAGGAGTTTTGGCTACCTCCAACAACCTCTTAAATTCACCAGGATTATCCACGAACTTGTCACAAGCATCATTCACCATGTCAATATTATTACCCACCACATCTTCATCATCCGTATTTATGTGGGTAAAATGACTTTTAGTGTTATTACTTTTACTAATTCCACTAACTCTAGAACAATCTCCACGATATCCTTCCAACTCTTCTCCATGTAAAATTCACTTACGATAATTTGTATCAAACCCCTTAAAGTATACATGCCCTCTCACTTCTTCAATAGTGCTAAAAATGAATTCCCACATTCCATTGATGAAGTTTTGTGTGATGTAGTACCTATGCAAGCGGGGCATATTTTGTTGGGTAGACCATGGCAATCCGGTAGGAGGGCTATCCATGAAGCTTTTAAGAATTGGTATACTTTTGAGCACAATGGAAAGAAAGTCACACTTGCACCTTTATCTCCAAAAGAGGTGTATCTTGAACAATTGAAATTATCCAAAGGTTCACATGGAGATTTGGGAAGTGAGGCAAATAAAAGAATTGAGTATAAAGAGGCCAAGAGTGAAAATAATAAAAATAAAGGTCTAATGGTGAGTCCTTGCACTAGTAAGAAAAATAAAGAGGAAAGTGCATGAGAGAAAAGTGAAAAGAAAAATATTTTTTTATGTAAAAGATAGAGATGTAAAAAGAGCAAGCTTATGCAATAGAGCATTAGTTCTTTTGAGGTTTAAGGAATTTTATTTTTCTGAAGCTAATCTTAACCCAAGTTTGCCTAGTGTTTTTGTTTCTTTGTTGAAGGAATTTCCAGAAGAAATGTCTAATGGATTACCACCAATAAGGGCATCAAGCAAGTGATATTCGAATAGGTGATTGGGTTTGCATACATTAGAGGAAAAAAATGTTTCCTAACAAAAAGAAGTCTAAGTTTGATGCTAGAGGCAATGGTTCGTTTCCAGTGCTTGAAAGAGTCAATGGCAATGCATACAAAATTGCCCTTCAGAGTGAGTACAATGAGTCCGGTACTTTTATTATTTCTCATTTTGATATGGATGGAGATTTGAGGATGAATCTTTTTGAAGAGGAGGGAATGATGCGGGCATCATAGAGCCATATTCTAGCATTGGAGCAAAAGATGATGATTTAAGCATGATGTCCAAGCAAGAGATGAATGTGGTAATAATGCTTAGGAGTTGCGAAGACGAAACGACGTCATTTTGAAAACAAGCATTTTATAATGGTAGTTTCGTAATATTTGCTATTTTCGGATTATAATGGCAGTTTCAAAATTATTACTATTTTTGGATTATAATGGCAGTTTTGTAATTTATACTAATTTCGTATTTTATTTATTTAGGATTAGTTTTCAGCCTTATGATTAATTTCTTAATATTTAATGGTTTAGATTGATTTTTTATCTAACCCTAATCCTTATATAAAGGGGGATCAATTCCTTTGTAAGACAGATATGTTATAGATTTCAGATTTTAATCAATTGAAAGAATTAATTTTCTTATTGCTCCCAAGAGTGTTTTTGCAAGGTGAGGAATCAATTTCTTATTCTTGTTGCATTAGGAGTTGAATTCTCCTATCAAAGTAGAAATACTTTATGGCGATTGTTCTTCTCTTCCTTTGCCTTCTAATCCACGTTTTTAGATACAAGTTATCTAAGGATTTGGTAGGGCGGTTTCTTGTTTCCAATTATTGTTTAATATTTCTTGTGTGTTTTGGGGTTTTGGATTCTTTAATCTTGGGGTAGAAATCAAAAGTTCTTTACCCCACGTCAGACTTTTCCAAAGAAACGAAGCATTCCTTCGAGAGTGAGAATCAAGAATTAAGACAATAATAAAATATTTCCCTCGAAGTATTCTTGCAACTAATGAACTAGGGTTTTGAAATAACTGCCACGCTTGTTTAGCTAGGAGAACTTTATTAAAATCCTGAAAAGACCGAAAGCCAAGCCCTCTCCTTTCTTAGAATCACACAATTTATCCTAAGCTAGCTATTGCAAACCCTTCTTACCATCTCAAGATCCCTACCAAAATTTAGCCAAAGTAGAATGAATCTCCTTAAAACAATTTGTTGAAGCTTAAAGCAGCTCATAATATAAGGAGGGATAGCTTAGGCCACAACCTTGATTAAAACTTATTTTTCAGCTTTCGAAAGTAACTTATCCTTCCAACCTTGAAGCTTTTTCCATATTCTTTCAAAAAATGGGCAGAAAGCCACCAATTTCCTATGAACAATAAAAATAGGCAGCCCTAGGTATTTATTATGAAAAATTTGAAAATTTACAACCAATCAAGTTAACTAAATCCACTTTAGTACTAGTTGAAACACCACGGCCAAAAGTGACTTCTATTTTGTCCAGATTCACCTTTTGGCCTAAAGTCACCTCATACAAAAGTAAGAGATGTAAGACAATATGACATTCATTAGGATGGGAGAAAAAGAACAACAAGCTATCATCTGCAAATAGCAAATGAGAAATAGATAGGCAAGCTCTAGTAAGCGAAAAACCATGCATAGAAATATCCAACTCTGCTTTTTTATATAAACCTGATAAACCATTAAGACACAAAAGAAAAAGAAAAAGGGATAAATGATCCCTTTGTCTTAACCCTTTCTTAGGAATAAATTTGCCAAACAACTTGTCATTTATTAAAAAAGAATAAGAAATAGAAGACACACATCTTATGATAAGGTTAATCCAGTGGCGAGGAAACCCCATATGAGTCACAACTGCTTCAAGGAAGCCCCACTAACCTCTATCATAAGCCTTGCTCATGTCAAGCTTCAAAGCCAAGAAATTCGCAGAGGAACCAACACCTTGATGCAAGGCATGAAACACTTCAGAGGCTATCATCGTATTATTAGAAATCTTACGATTGAGCACAAAAGTGCTTTGTTCCTCCAAAATGATCACAGGAAGAATAACTTTTAATCTATTCGCTAAAACCTTTACATTGATCTTGTACAAAACATTACAAAGACTAAGCGGTCTATAATCCGAAGGTGAAGAAGGATTTGAGAGCTTAGGTATCAAATGGATAATAGTGTTGTTAACCTCGTCCAAAGAGACCCCATTGTTCAAAATCTGTAAACAAGCTTCAGTTGTTTGGTCACCAACTATGCTCCAAAATTTCTTATAAAACAGAGCTGGTATACGATCAATTATGGGGGCCTTTAAAAGGTGCATTTATTTTACTATTGCAGCCCCTTCTAAATATTGGAAAAAGGCAGAAATCATATCACTCATACCAACTGAAACTCTTCCTATAATATTGCCTAACACAATCTGAGCACCACGGACACCCTGGCTAGCAAATATAGCCTTATAGTGATTGAAAATAACCCAGCAATATCATCCAAGGAAGTAAGGACCACCACTATTGTATAAGTTATAGAATGAATAAAATTCAAACTGAATATCTGAGTCGTCTTATGATGGAAAAAGCCTGTGTTACAATCTTAATCCTTTAACCAAACAGCTTGAGACCGTTGTCTCCAAAAAAATTCATGTTTTTCTAGTAAACCATTTAAAGAAGCCATTAGTGAAGTCAACACATCCAATTCGCGACCATTATCGGGCAGGTTATCATACCATCCATTTATCCTTTGCTTCCCTCGCATGACGATTTAATTATCAAAAGTACCTCGGCTCCAAGAGGAAAGGGCGTAAGCACACCTTTTAATATTGGAACTTAGATCGTGTATACGTCCTCCCAACGAAGGCATTTCCCAAGCCTTCTTGATATTCTAACAATCATTGCTGGTAAGACACATTTTTTCAAAACTAAAACGCATTCTAATCGGTATTGGAAAGAATTCAAAGGAGTCTGGAAAAACAAACTGAGCATCAAATGGTCAAACCCACTGCTCCGAGTATGTTTGACAAAAGTCGTTGGAAAATGTCCAATCCAACATGCATTAACCAACACACGATCCAAATGAACCAAAACATTATGAGAACCATTCCTCTTATTATCCCAAGTATACTTGAAGCCTTAAATACTGTAAGCCATAAACAAAAAGACAATCCCAAAAATGATTCATCTGAGAGGAATGACGCAAACTGAATCCTGTCTTCTCATAAAAGTGAAATATTTCATTGAAGTCTCCCATAACAACCTAAGGACCATCAAATAAACTTCCCAATCGTTTAAGAAGCATCCATGATTGAGCTCGTAAACTTTCATCTGGATTATCATAGAAACTTGTGAAGTGGTAAGAAAAACCTTTTTGGTCCTTGACAAAAAAATCAATATGACCTGTTGAAAAATATTGAATTGAAACATCAACCTCTTCCAACCAAATCAAAGCCCCCCCTAAAACCCAAGGTTAACTCTTTCAACCCCAAAACAAGCTTTCATATGTAAAATCCTTTTAACTCGATCCAATTGAGAAACATTTAGCTTAGTTTCCATCAAGAAAACCAAACTGGGACTTTCATATAACACCCTAGTGCAGAGTGCACAGAATGTCCGTGGGTTCTTAAGCCTGCGAACATTTCATCTTAGAACATTCATTATCCGTGGTAAAGTTGATCAACAGACCCCACCGTGTTAACAACCATAGATGGAATAGAAACATCATTAGATAAAACTTCGAAGGCATAAAGTCGAACCTCTCCAATTGTAGAAACTAACACACCCATGCCATATGACTTAAGCTTTTTTAAATTATCACCTTGATGAGCTGCTGCAGAAAAAGAAAGACTGTAGACTACTTCTTAGAGCTACTCACATTAACATTTTCTTTTAGAGATTTAACAGTGCGAGCCCTACATTTCTAAGAGGAGTATGACTTACCAATAGAAATAAGGCCCAAGTTGGCAGGAGTTAAAGAGCCCACTGTAGGAGACTTTACAGCCTTGCCCTTACTAGATAAAAGACCAAGTCCATCGTCAAGCCCAAAAGTAGAAAAAAGATGAGCATTATTTAAGATACCAAAATCCTCAGATGAAAAGCCCAAACTAAAGTCAGACCCACTAGTTATAGAACTAGGCTGTTTTGGCCCATCAGTCATAATACCAAGCTCCTCAGGCCCACCAACAATATTTAATGAAGAAGAATTTGAAATATCTGTTTTCTCAAAACTGACAATCTCATGATTGCTGAAATTACCCCGCATCAATACTCAAAAATTTTTCAGTATAACATTTATGCTTGATTTAACACCTGGATCTGAAGATGTCTCCTGATATAAAGACTTAGTGGATGTCACCACTCTTTCTCTAATGTTAGATTAAAAAATGGGCAATGATGGGACAATTAATGACATCGTCTTCTGTGGGATAGTTTCAGAAACTACCACATCAGCCTTCACAGTCTTCCCTACCACAACTGTATCAGCTTTAATAACATTCATCAGTTGTTGCACCGCTTTGTCTCACTAAGACTCCTCCACAAATCCACTAGTCTGCAAACGAGCTTGTCACTGAACCGAGAATGAAGCATCTCTTTCTTTTTTCCCACCCAATCGTAATTTCAAAGAAGTAGATGCCGAACTAGCCCGCAACCAAAGTCCAAACAGGTCAGTATTCATGTTGCGATTGGAACTACAAGTTAACTTTACATGCCCCAAGCATCCGTAGCAATAGCAAAAATCTAGGAGTTTCTTATATTCGAACCGTGGCCAACAAAAGCACTTTCCAAAGGCTTAGATACATCTAACATAACACAAATTCTCATGTAAGAATTCCAACAAAAATCATTTTTACCAAAATCTACCTGCACCACCTCTCCAAGATGACCCCCAATAGATTTGGTGTAAATCTCATTACGGCACACCAAATGGAGGTTCCATATATGAATCCAAAAGCTAGCCACAGTGAAAGCAACTTCCCTCTGTGTAAAAGAACCATCAAATTTTGTTATCAAGAGCAAAGAGTTATCGAAATGCCAAAGGCCTTTGTTCTTGACCTTAAGTAAATTATATGATAAAGAAAATTAAAACAAATTAAATCCCCTTCCAAAAGAATGACTTGTACTTCACCATGAAGATGCCAGCCTATAGCGGTTCGAAAGCTTCCCGTTTTGTCATAAACAACCTCCCAAGCAAACTCAGAGTTATATTATGAAGAAACACATCTTTATCAGAGTCATCTACAACCACCGGAAGACTTTCCTCTGCAAAAAGGTTGAGTTTTTGTTCAAACAACAATTGGAACTTTTCCATCATAAAAATGGAAAGCAGAGTCTGACAAAAAGACCCACAACTGAAAAATAAGAGACAAAAAACACACTCCGGCAAAAAGAAAACTTCACTCAAGTAAAGAGCTGCAGATAATAATTTTTTTTAAATGCGTGTTTTTTTTTTGTCTCATCAGAATTTGAACAAAAACAATTACATATTTGTTTATACTCTTAACACATTAATTTGTTGACTTATTATCACGTATCACTTTTAAAATTAACATTGTTAATATTATAAATTGAAAAAGAAAATTAGAATTGAAAAATAATTTTTGTAGTTTGCCAAAAGTAAAATAGCCCCCATTCAATACAATTTTAATAATGAAATATCAACTTTATGAAAGACAAAGAAAGCATTATCAATATATAATTTTAGAATTAAAAAAATTTTAAAAAGTGAGCAATTACAATTACTAACACCAAGGCCCATAAATGCATAATGGCAAATTAATACCGGAAGGCTTGGGTCATGGTGTTCTGGATATTTAGGTCCTACCATTTTGCTAAGTTCTATGTGCTAGAAATTCAGTTTTCTTTGTTTTTGTGTTAGCTAGGTTATTTATTTATTTTTTTTCTTTCTGGTGAAAGGATGGAGCAACTGAGAAGAAGGATGTTTTCCCTATAGGACTCCATGAAAACTTTTAATTAGGATCCTAAAGAGGAGGGAAAGGAAACTTGTTTACAAAGGACTCTTATTGGGAAGCTGATGGCAACAATGAGTTTTTGGGCGGTTCAAGATAGCAGGGATCATCGCAAAAACATGGCGGATGAATTCCAAGGTCTAAATAAAAAAGGTAGAGGATAATGTCTTCTCCTTCACCTTTGGAACTAAAAGTGACAGATATATTATATTCAAAGTGATGCGGAACCCCAAGATTAAAGAATCCGAAACCCCA
>QANX01001890.1:39973-128138 GCA_003254975.1 Ochetophila trinervis | reverse complement strand
TTTATATTGGTTGGTTTCTGATTTTAAATTGATGGTTTGATTTTATGGATTGTGGCCTATGGCCTTTGGTTTCAGATTTTGACCCATTTGCTTGATCGTTTATGAAATTGTGTTTGACCATCAATTAATTATTATGGATTTCATTTACGTTTTTAGTGTTGGTACGTGATTTCGATAATTGTTTTAAATTACGTTTTCGCTGTTTGGTACGTGATTTCGATAATTGTTTTAAATTACGTTTTCGTCCCTAAACCGATTTTTATTGATTTAATGATTTGGGGTAAACCGAGGGTTTTGCGAAATGATTTTCAAAACGGGGAACCTTTCAACTGAGTGACGTGAGGTTTGAGTGTAAAGGTTTTAACGGCTGAAATTGTATTTTGTAGTTATCTAGGAGCACTCACGGAGATATTTATATCTCACGTTTTGTTATTTTTACTTCGTTCCCTAGGTCCTAGTTGCAGGTTCCCGTGGACTACCATCGGCATTTCGCATCGGCATCGCATCCGCTTATCGCATCTGTTTATTACTTCTTCTTATGTATTAGACTCTGATCTTATTCTGTTCATGTTGGATTTGTATTATTTATATTTTTGTCTATCACTCTTAGTGGCTCTGTCATTCCCACCTACTTCATAGATTGTTTCTTATTTATTCATTATGACTCGTTGATTTATTGTGGTGCTTATTTTATCTACTTTTCGTTCATATCTTATTTACTATTCGTCCCATTATTGTTTATTTGTCTATTTGATTATTATCCCCTTTCGGAGGAGGATTCTGTCGGTTGCCCCGAGGGGTTCTGGTGGAATCTTCCTCAGGCGGGGCCTCTCCGGTTATTCTGGAGGGATTTCCGGGGCGGGTCCTGTCATGTTGCACTTTTGTATTCACACATCAAATTGATGCCTTAANGTTCTGGTGGAATCTTCCTCAGGCGGGGCCTCTCCGGGAAATCTGGAGAGATTTCCGGGGCGGGTCCTGTCAATCCGGCGATCTCAAAATGGTAGCTAATCGGCTTTGGCTCGATTCTCGGCGATCGGTGCTGCTCCATGGACTGTCGCCGGCTCGGTTGAAGAGAGGAGGTTGCCGGCTTTCTTCTCCAAGTAAATTCTGGCCTGGGTTGGTCGGGAAACGGCTGTTGACGGCAAGAGCAGGGGAGGCGGGGGCTGTCGCGGGGGAGGGAGTCGGCGCCCAGGGGGGTTCTGCGTGCGTGTGTGTGTACAGACCCTTCTGGGTATTTTCAAATAAAGGCAGGGGCAAAATAGTAATTTTCACCCTGCCACAGTAAAATTACCAAAATGCCCTTCATGTTATTTCAGCCATAACTTCTCGGTCTTAACTCAGAATTGAGCATACTACTAGTCTACGAACTCGTATCGACTAGCTCTACGCAACGATACCTTAGTCAAAGCTAACACATACCCACACAAAAAGTCAACTCCAAGCCTCTCATGGTCAAACTTGAAAATTTTTTACTATATTTCTTGGTACGGGGTGTTACATTAGGTCCATCCATAGCTTCCCCGTGCTTTTTATCCAAAGCTTGTTGAATATAAATCTCCAAAGCTTTCTTGAATTGCTTGGCTTGGCTATGTGTCATGAGACCTCCTGGATAGCTCAACCCATCATATGGCTCGATGTCCTCATCAAGCATGGTGATCAAGAGATTATGGTTGTAGCTGTAAAATGATAATGATGAAGGTGGAAAAGCTTGAGCATGTGATGGTGGTGATGGAGATGAGCAATGACAGCTTAGTGGAAATGGTGATGATGGTGCACGACTTGCATGCTTGTGATGTTTCTTGCATTTGTATTTCAGCAATAAAGGGAAATAAATATGGTGGCTGCTGGATGATGAATTTTAAATGATGAAGAATATGATGAAAGATTAAAGAAGAAGAATGGTAGCAAAAAGGAAAGGTACAACTATGGTTGATGGTATGGTAGGCAGTGACTAGGGCTTTTGTAGTGAAGATGGGAGTTGTTTTGTGTACTTTTTGTTGCTATGATGGCTGCTGAGGAGAAGAGAAAACGTGAGGAAAATGGTGGTGGAGAGGCGTGTCAATGGAGAGAAGAAAGAAGGAACTAAGGCTTGGAAGCCTTAGTATGGATTAGGGTTTTTGGCAAAATGAGCTTTATGTAGGCTAGGGTTTGAGCTTATTGACTTGTAGTCACAAGTCACATTCTTTGCAACCTAGGACAAAAGGTCATCTCCCTTTTAGGCATTTCAAATTCAAAATAAGTGATGTATGATCATAGGTTACCAAAATGTCAATGAATTGATGCCAAAATCATGCCTATATGGAAAATGTGGGTGATATAGACGATAATGATCCCTTTCCTTGGCCTCATTTTAACTCTTGTTTCCTTGTTTTGGTGGTTGCATGGGTGCATGAGACAATGATCTCGCATGGGTGCATGAGACAATGAGAGATCATTGTCTCTTTACCTCATTCCATAAATTGCAAGCTTTATCAAAATAAGGCAACAAATATGGCCTATAAACCTAAGTGAGCATACCACAAGTGCATAACTTATTGGGTGAGCCTACATTCCTTATTTAGCTTGATTAGGTGGCATATGGTGACACATAGGATTCCACATGGACATCATTTTACACTTTGATTTGGCTTGATCTTGAAAGTTGACTTGGGCTATCCAAATATGGAAAGTTTTTTACCTTGACTCCAATGCTTTTAAAATTTACCCTTAACATTCTTTTGAGATCCTCTTTCATAAATTGACTTCATTTTCACATTTTCTTCATGGAAAAATACAATATTTACAACTTGGTCCCTCAACTTTACCAAAATACCTTTAGTTTGAGTTGTTTTTCTCAAAAATCTTTAATTTTTGGGATATTATCACTTGAAGTCCTTAAACTTTATCGAGATTTACAATTTCATCTCAAATTTTTTTTTGTCTCACTTTCGTCATTAAACTTTTATTCGCTTGTCACCATAACTCCTTTTTCAGGTTTCCTTTTAATTTTGGCATTAAAACCCACGTGTGAGTTAGGTGAGGCATATTTTGAAGGTTAATGGAGTCCTTTCACATTATATGATGATATGGCTTTATCATTTTTCCATGCTGGCTTTATTTCCAATTTTACGAGAGTGCTGCTTGGTGTTCATCATCTTCAACCCCTTCAAATCCTCTCTGTTCAACAACATCATCGCTGTGCTCTTCATGATAGCTTCAACAAACTTTTTTCAACAATTACTTAGCGCAAAACACTCATCTGCTAACACATATATATATATATATGAAAAAATGAAAAGCAACAGAAAACAAATAGTAAAATTAGATTAGATTTAGGAAACTCCTAATTAAACCGCAATTGTTTACACACACACACACTCTCTCTCTCTTCTTTTCCCAGTCTCTCTGGCTTTTCTCTTTTCCAGTCACCACAGCCATCATCAACATGTCAAAAAACAACTTTGCTTCAGTCGCTTGGTGCTTCTCTTTATTCTTATTAATCACTATATCTATGATAATAACCTTTCCTCGGCTTGGAATTGCTTTTCTGCATTTCTTCAGGATCTTCAAGCATTCCTCGTCACTATAAGCGTGTAAAGTCAACAAAAATAATTTCCCCATTAAAATAGGAAAAACCAATAATCTATTGGAAATTAAAACGTATAATATTTCCAAAAGTTAGAATAGAAGAGTGGAGTCTGTGTAGGAAGTAGGAGTAGGGACATTTGTATTTCGATTCGGAAATGGCTTCAAGGCTTTTGTGGGCTTCAAGGGTTGCTTCATATCTTAGAGTCTCAGTATGCCATAGAGAATATTTTTTTTGGTTTTGTGAGCTGATCATTGGACTTTGTAAATGCAAGAGAAGAAGGAGTTATAATTGCTCTGTTGTAAAATTGAAAATAAAGCCGGCGTGGCTAAATGACAAAACCATATTATCATATGATGTGAAAGGATGCAATTAACCCTTAAATTATGTTTCACGTGACTCACACATGGGTTTTAATGCCAAAATTGAACGGAAACTCAAAAAAGGAGTTACGGTGACAAGCGAATAAAAGTTCAAGGACGAAAGTGAGACAAAAAAAAGTTTTAGGACGAAATTGTAAAACCCGATAAAGTTTAAGGACTTCAAGTGATAATATCCCTTAACTTTTTATACATATAATAGAGAAAATAAGAGAATTCAATAGATTTATAAGCAAATAAAGCATATTCTAACAAATATTAAGTCATAAAAGTAGCATAAAATCATAAAAAAAAAATTATGATTATCAATGAATTATTATACTGTACTTTGGTCATATTGCACAATGGGCTCTCAAGTTTAAAATATTTCACAACGGTGTTGGATTTGAAGCAAGTGTTAGTGAAAATTAAGGCAAACGTGAGGCTCACCTTAAGCCAAATGGTTTTACATTTTGATTAAGCTAATTTAATTTCTTCACCTACTTAACTTTTAGCATGCTTGAAAAGCTTAAATTTTGAGGTGCTTAAAGAGCTTAACATCCTTGAGGTGCTTAAGCAGTAAGCACAATGCCATGTGTCACAACCTCATTGGTGACATGCGTCACGACATGTGTAACACCCCGTCCCAGGAAAAAATATTGAAAAATTTCTCAAAGTTGACTGAGTTGACCAAGTTTGACCAAGGAAGGGCTCGGGGTTGACTTTTTGTGTGAGTGTGCTATGGTTTTGACCGTGGTACCGTTGCATAGAGCTAGTCAATACGAGTTCGTAGACTAGTAGTACGCTAAATTTTGAGTTAAGACCGAGAAGTTATGGCTGAAATAACATGAAGGGCATTTTGGTAATTTGCTGTGGCAGGGCAAAAATTACTATTTTGCCCCTGCCTTTATGTGTTTTAGTTGGAAAGATCTGGAAGGAGGACAGCACACGCACGCGGCCAGCCCCCTCTTGCGCAGCCCCCCCCTTCGCGTAGCTTCCGACCGCCGATTTCGCCGGTCACGGTCAATTTCCGGCCAGATCAGGCTGGAAATCAGCTGCACTTTCGCGATTCGCCAGATTCCGGCGGAGTCAGGCCGACCCACTGCCCGGGAAAGGTTCGCCGGGACCTCCTCTTTCTTTCCCCACCCTCGGCTGGCCATGAAACGCCGCGGATTGCCGGAATCGACGACGGATCCGGCGAGGGCCGTCTCTCCTCCGGTCGCCAGATCTCGACGGTTTCCGGCGATGAAACCAGTCCTTTCCCCTCTTTTGGACCTCCCGAAGCTAATTCCGGCATCCGTTCATCCTAAATCTCAGTCGTTTAAGCGATGCGAATTACGAATACTCGGCCGCCGCTTCCCGACCATTTTCCGGCCACCACCGGCGGCGGTTGGACGAGGTAAAAATACGGTTGTGATCTACTCCTTTCAAGCTTCGTGTTGGCATAAAATTCGAATATTATAACTGAGTATTGAAATTTACCCGGTTTGAACTGTGATGTTAATAATTGTTAAAATAAAAATTGTTGTTAATTGGTGATATAAATATGTGTGGTGATGTTTTGGTGTTTGCTGTGGAATAAATTGGTGTGCTGAAATTATAGGATTGATTGTGTGGTTGAATTTCGGGATTATTAATAACGGTTTTGGAATATATATACATTATATAATTGGTCTGTGAATTAAATACGTATATGTGGAATTGTTGTGTGTAATTTATATGTCGGTACGTGACATGTATGTGCTATGTTATGGTTCTCAGGAATAAATAATGGATATGGTTGTGTGGATTGAGAACTGCTTGGGCGAGGGATTATGCTGCCAAGCAGGGTGTTGCTAGCTTGGGCGAGGAATCATGCCGCCAAGTTGTAAGTATTATTGTGTTAAATTGTTTGGAAAGGTTAATGGTAAATGAAATGTGAAAGGCAAGGATATATAAAGGAATTTTGAGTATTGATGTGATTATTGTAAATGTATCAGGTATGGCATATTTAGCGTAAATATGCAATCGGAACTACAGGTAGCTTGATCCCTTGTAGAAAGGGTATGTAGGCAGTTCAGTTTTAGATTGAGTCCAGCTACACCGTACTTAGACAATATATTTGTTTAAGTGTTGGGTTGTGTACTGAAATGTGGTTTATTTGTGTGGGAAAGGCGTGCTGGTAGAATAAATTTTGTTTAGAAATGTTTTTCCCTGCAGGTTATGACTTTTAGCATTTTGGGGAGTGTTAGAAAACAGTCGAATTGCTGTCGAAATTTCTAATAAAATTTCCGGCAGTAGAGAATTCTTTTAGTCTGTTGGTTTCGTCGGCTTTGGAATAGTAGTGTAACGGATTTTATCGACTGCTTGTGGCTTAGTGGCAACATTAGGTCACGCAGGCAGGACCCTGGTGGGATGGGTCCTGTCAACATGAGTAGTTACTTTACCATGAATCTTTGCCTTGTGATTGACTCTCATCTTTGAACATGTATGAAGACATGTAGAAGGCTTGATACATCGTCAAGTTAGCACACATAAGGAAAAGAAAGGAGCTTGCTTGTGTTCGCACATAGGTGTCAACTAGGGGGCAAGCTTCACAATGAAATAACTTCATCTACTTGTTTGTTGTAACCGGCAATGCATGTTTGTGTAAGAAATTGTAAGCTTTTGTAAAGTCTATTGTGAGCTAATAAAGCATTGTAATAAAGTACTCTAATGTAGGTTTAATTTTGTAAAAAGCTTGTTTCAACATGAAGCAAACTAATTAGCTAACACTATATATATATATATATATATATATGTGTTAAGCTTAGTTTGTACTTATAGTAAAGTAAGTTTATATATTAAGTTTTAATGAATCAAGAACAAACAACTATCTTCATTTCAAAACACTTGTTTTTTAGTTTTCCCATCTTGTAGAGTGTGTTGTGAGCCAAAGAAAATTGAGAGACAAGAAAACATCAATTCAAAGTGTGTTTGTTTTACAAACCAAAAACGGGTACAAATAAAGCTTACTTGAGAAACCAATTATCTCAAACTTTGTTGTTTTTTTTTGTTCCTTGCAAGATTGAACCAACTATCTCCATCAAAATGGTTTCAGAACTATATATGATTTTTAAGAGGAACTAGTGATAGTTTTTCTTGAAGAGAGTCTCAACCAAAACTGTAACACAAACGAACCTGCACATATTTTTTACGGTTTGGATTTACATATTTCAATATGAAAGCTTAACATGTCGAGTTTAGGTGAACAAATTTTGACTCAAACATTATACGACACGAACACGAATATGAAATCAATGTTACACAACATGAATCCACATGTATTTTTGAAGAATTTTGCATATTTTAACATGAAAGATTAACAGGTCGGCTTTGGGTGAACAAATTTTGATATGAATGCAATATAACACGACATGTTACCAGGTCTACTTATAATGCTCATTTTGTTTTAATTTTTTTTTTAAAAAGGCACTTTCTAGTGTTATACAAAATATGTAGGCAAACAAATATATATATATATATATATATATATATATTTTCTTGAAAACACTTATTGAAGCTTCAAAAGCACTATCAAACACACATATTTTTATAATTTCCATTTGTAATAGATATGCATAGATATAGGGATGATAGATTAATGTTATCTCATGGATATGAATCTTTTGTCTCATTTTTACTGCCTCAATATTTGTCCCATAAGTGATAAAATCCCTTAGCTCATATATAACAAAATTGTTTGGTGGATCTAAACGTTTTGGGATAAACTTCATTTTTTGTTGCACTTTTAGTTCTTTTAAATTTTTATAGATTTATCACATGAGTGTCACGTGGAATGAATTTTTTTTTTAAGAAAAACTATTGTATTAATTATGTATAAACTACATAATAAATAAACATAAATAAATTATTAAATTTTATTTAAATAAAATAACATATAAAAATTCGGCAAATTTTACAATGCAACCCCCTTTTGGGGTTGTTACGAAATTTTTACTCCATTATGGGCAAATTAAATGCTACTATGTTATGGAAAAGATATTACTTTGTTATGGATCAGTATTATTTTTTATGAATAGTATTACAATGTTACTCCATTATAAACCAATGTTATTCTATTATGGAAGGATTTCTTTAAATGCAACCCCAAATTGTTGCACTATAGCCTTCTCCAATTGTCGACAAACAACAATAAATAGAAAAAACTAACGGCGAGATGTAGATAGGAGGGATCGGTCAATGCAGGTGGATACACTACTCGTAGTTGCAGGAGATATACCAAGTTCTACCATTTCAACCTTTATTATTCATAAAAAAAATAAAAAATTGTTCGAATGCTATGAATTTAGAGAAAATAAACGTCTTTGTTTTTTTTTTTTTTTTTTTGCTTAGAAATAAAATAAACTTCTTATATATATATATATATATATATATAGGAAAATTCTAAAATAAAATATTTTTATTTTATTAAAATGAAAATTGTCACTAAGTATATTTTTAGTGACAAATTTAAAAATATTATTATTGATAGTTTATTTTTAGTGATAATATTTTTTATATTTCTCACTAAAAATATAGTTTAGTAACAAACCTTATTTAATTAAAATAAAAATATATTTATTGAAGAATTACTCTATTTAAATATATATAGAGAAATAAATAATATAAAACACACATGGTAGCCATACTAGGGCACCCAACATATGAATTTTTATTTTATTTTTTTTCTACAATTTTTTTTATGTTTTTTTTTTAGTTTTTAGTGAGATTGTTGAGTTTTTTTTAAAAAAATCAAAAACACAATAATTGAATATGTTATAGTATTTTTGTTTTTTTTTTTTTGAATTTTAAATATTATAACATTTGATGATGTTTGGTTTAAAAAAAATCTAAAAAAAATTAAGAAAAAATAAAAATTCATCTATCGAACCAGATGAGTTTTACATATTATATATATAAATATATATATATATATATATACACCAACTTCCTCTTCAATGTTTATTATTCGTAAAAAAAAAAAATATTTGACTGTTATGGATTTAAATAAAATAAACTTTTTTTGTTTTCTGAAG
Organism: Ochetophila trinervis; assembly: GCA_003254975.1. Lineage (NCBI taxonomy): Eukaryota > Viridiplantae > Streptophyta > Magnoliopsida > Rosales > Rhamnaceae > Ochetophila > Ochetophila trinervis. Next base: position 119,154 of record QANX01001890.1, on the reverse strand, counting down.
GATAAAATAAACGTTTATATATATACACCAATTTTAATTTCTTCAATAATTATTATTCGTAAAAAAATATTCGATTGTTATGGATTTAGATAAAATAAACTTTTTTTTTTTTCTGAAAGATAAAATAAACGTCTTTATATATTATATATGGCTAATAGCCTACCTAGTTTTGTATTATTATTATTATTATTAATATATGTATATATATATATATATTTTTTTTTTTTGTTTGTCAAAAAGCAGCCTAGCTTGTTACTTTAAAAGAAAAGAAAAGCATCTTCAGTATCCAACCTTTCAAAATCCTAGGCTTGCAAAAGATAATGCAATCCCCTATATTCCTACACACTAGCCAATAATGTCCTTTTTTTTCTCTTTTTTTTTTTTTTTGGTGAACTAGCCAATAATGTCCTTTATTCTGTGTGAAACATTGAAAATATTTGAGGTGGGTTTTCTTCTAGATGTAAAAGTTTAACTCTCATGAATAAAGATAATATTGTTTCACCCAAAAAAAAAAAAAGAACAAATGAATAAATATAATATTGAAATTGGGCGTGTGACCCAAGATTCCTATATAGGTTGTGATCAGCTTGTCAATATGGGGTCAACAAGCCAAATAGTATTCCCCACTAGAATGAGTGATTCTCTGACCCATGTGGTTAATGTTTAATCAGCCTCATGACACCAAGATGCCATATGGAAATCCATAACTCAATAAATTTAACTTGTGACTTCTATTTGTGGTAAATTAGCCAAAAAATTACGAAAGCATATCAATCTTCTCTTTGGTTTTTTTATCATTCTTTTCCTTGGTTTTTGAGTCAATATATGCATACATGGAGTCTCTAATAATTGATAGTAACTTTCACTCTTCAATTCCCTACTATTCTTCATTTAAATGAATTAGCCAAAATTTCATGAACCCTCTCGATCTTAAATTTTAATTTATTTTACATTTAGATTTTTTATGACACTTTTGAAATTAATTATCATTTAATTTTTTTCTACGTAATAAATTACTAAAATACTTTTTACAATAAAATTAAACTTTTATTATTTTTTCTTCTCTCTTAATCTCTCATTGCTTTTTTTTCTCTCTCTCATGTCTCTATTCTCTCTAATAACTATATAAAAATAAAAGTATTTTAAAATTAATTTTTTTTTCTCTCTTTTCTCTCTTATCTCGCCCATGCTTATCTTACATCAAAGCTTTCAAAAAAACATAAAAATAAAATCCAAATAGCAAAAACCCATTACTTTTTCTTGATCATCATCTTCTTTTTCCCTATCTTTTTATCTTTCTATTTTTTTCGTATTTTCTCTCTGGTTTTTCTCTTCTTAATCTAATGACTAGGCTCAAGTTCAAGTTTCAACTACAAGAACCCAAAATTATATTTTGACCCATACTTGTGGACAAGTCCGATAACAAAATCCAAACAATATATTAACATAACGCGAATAAAAAAAATTAGTTTTTGAAAATTTCTCTGCAATCAAACAGAGAAAAAAGAAAAAGAAAATAAATTCATATCCCACACAATCATCCTCCTAAATCTTCAGCACGGTCGCCATTGAAGAAGTGAGATGTAGTTGCAACCAAATTAGAAAAATTTAGTTAACTATAATTCATCCCAAAATTAATAATCTGGATTTCCTCTAGAAAACACAGAGGAATTATTTCCATAGAGAGAGGATAGAGGGAGAGACAGTAAGAGAGTGAAAAAGAGACAGCGACAAATGAGAGAGAAAATTTTATAGAGAGATAGAGAGGGGAGATGAGAGAGAGTGAGGAGAGAGGAAAAAATTAATTTAAAATATTTTTACTTATATATATATTTATTAGAGATGGAAGAGAAAGAAAATGAGAGCGTGAGAGAGGGAAATTAGAGAGAAAGAGAGTGTGAGAAAGATAAAGTTTTTTATTTTAAAGTTCTTTCTTTATAAACAAATATTAAAAGATGAATATATTTTTATATCGTTAATTTTAATAAATTTTAATTGATGACGATTATAATTTGTAAAATATACTGAACAATAACTACTGATTTAGAATTATACTAAATTAAAAAGAGTATTTATGAAAATTTTCTAATGAATTAATTGTATCATCATTACAATATAAATATGTCATATACGACGTTTTTTAATTCTATATAAACGTCGGTGTCCCGAGATCACCGACGTTGATCCACTAAAAAAAAGGTTATTAACTTTGGGAGTAATAAAGACGATAGTTCCTCGCATAAACAATGGTTTAGGAAGAACCATTATTGTTGTGTACATGCTATAAACGACAGTTCCCCATTGAAACCGTCGTTTATAATGCCCCAAGACATGTGGATGCCACATGTCTTAGTTGTAGACTATAAATGACAGTTCCAGACGGTTCCCACTGGAACCGTCATTTTTCTTTTATGTTATAACCGTCGTTTATAATGCCCTAAAACACGTGGCATCTTGGTTGTAGGTTATATACAATGCTTCCAGTGGAAACCATCATTTTTGTTCTATGATACGTATCGCCGTTTATAATGCCCCAAAATATGTGGATGATATGTGTTTTGGTTGGCAATTTTTAGCAGGGTAAGACGAGGATTCTGTAGACAAAACCATCATATTTACTTGAAACGGTGTCGTTTAGAGTAAAAACAATGGTTTGTAATGGGTAAAAACGACAGGTCTAGCTCTGGCCCGTCGTTTTTAACAAAAAAGCACCATTTTGACTCCGTGTTTTGTTCATTACACGCCTCCTCCTCTCTCATTTTTCTCCATTTCTCCATAAAACTTAAGCACCCAAGTCGTTGCCGTTTGCTCATCTTCTCTATTCTGGTCGGATTACTGCTTCATTTCATGAAATATTTGTGATTTTTCAACCCGAAAACTTTAAGGTGAGTATTCGACAATCTATTTAAATTAGTTTTAACAAATTGTGAATGCATTATTCCTTGAAAATGTTTGAACTCATGCATTAAAATGTTTGAATATTGAATATATTGTGTTCGTCTGATTGTTAATTTGTATATGACAGGCCTAACCCGTGCATTGGAAAGTTCAAATATTGAATGTATTTTGTTAAGTTGGTTGTTAATTTGTATATTGTATATATAATCGGCAATTGTATAAACTATCCGATGATATGTATTAAACCCGATGATATGTATGAACTATCCGTGCATATATTGTGCACATTTCGTGTGAAAAACCGGATAGAAGAGTTTTGGTTTAATTGGTAATTATGTATAAGAGTTTTGTAATTAAAATTTTTATTTTAATTAGTATTGTTGTGTAATTAGTAATGTTATTTTAATTAGAATTGTTTACAATTTGTATAATTGTATGTGGCAAATTTATTATTTGTATAGCTTTTTTTTTATTAGTGATTATTTTTTGAATTGAAAATATATTTTTAATTAAAATTTTTATTAAAAATAAATATATTTAATATATAAAAGCTGCTGAAAAAAAAAAACCATAAATGACGGGCCTATGTGGGAATCGACGTTTATACATTGATTTATAAACGTCGGTTCCTAGCTACAAACTGTCGTATTTAACCTGCCATGTGGACATCTATATACATCGGTTTTTTATTGTCATCCATCGTCTATAGTTTTTCCCTATTGCATCCAGTTGGCTTTAACAATATTAAAAACGACAGTATAGTCAGTCGTATTAAACATTTAGACGTCGGTTATTAACTATTGTATTTGTTTGTGATTATATACGATACTGCTTTTCATGACGGTTTGGATCCATCGTATTAAAAACCAACGTATAGTGTAGTATTTACCCGACGTTTTTTATCCTATTTTGTAGTGGTGCATGTTTCAATTTTACTAGATTTAGTTGCTCGTTTGACAATATGTGAATTTATAAATTTTAAATTCTTACCAATATCTAAGAGCCACTATATGGACAAGCTTTGTCCAATGGTTCTTTAGTGAGCTGAGTGCATCGGACTGAGAGGTCATGCAATATTCAAAATTTTCCATACGGTTTAGTAATAAATTTTATGTAGCCAAACATGTATATAAAAGAGAGCCAAAAACTCTAGTCAATATATTTTAAATGGGGTCGAATCATTAAATGTTAACATTATTCTTTTTTCTTGAGACTTAGTTTAAATATAATTTGATCTTTTAAATTTTAAAAATATCATTGATTTTGTTCCTTTTATGCTTTAAAAGTTATTAATTTTGTTATGATATTATTAATATCATGATAATATCATTTATATATATTTATTATCCTTTTAGATAAGATATATATATATATTTTAAATTATCTGCTACTATCTAATCTATTTATCTATATATAGATGTATTTATTTATGTCATATAAAAGCCTATAAATGAGACCATTCCCATCAATGTAGAAGTACTTAGAAATAAAAATTTGGTTTTCATTATATGTTTATAGTATTTTTTCTTTGTTAATTTTATTTTTATTTTAACACACATTATCAGCATGGCATTCTTTTTTTTGGTTCTATTCTTTGTGATTTATTAAATATTGTATATTATCCTGTGAATATTGTAGCTTTGGAATCCTAGAGTTACATTCTACTTTTGAAGACATTTTTACTTTAATATTTTCAGAAAAAAAATATTGTGCCTGTTGAAGTTAGCACATATATACGCATATGAATATATTCAATGCTTTTAAATTTTTTTGTTTTCTTGTTAATTAATCTATAATGTTTTATTTTTCTGTAAATTATATGTTGAGATCTATTATATTACATTAGCTTAGATATATATTCGGATAATTTGTTATAAATATATATATATATATTATTGTTTCTTATTCGTTCTTCATGTTTCTTCTGCAATTTAGTATAATTATTATTTTATTTTCTCTTGGGCATTCTGTTGCTTTTTTTTTACTTATTTTATGAACATCAGTTTTATTACATATATAATATATATAGTAATATAAATCCATGCTTTACCATTGTTATTTGTTTATTTGAAAGGTTCTTCTAACTCTATTATATTTTGATTACTCATTGTTTGCTTTATATATATGTACTCATTCTCTGCTTTATATATTTTGTTTCTATACATATATACTTCGGATTATTTCTTTCTCCAGTCATAATTATTTAAATGTTGTTAGTGCCTTTGTACATATATTAGTTTATCGTATCGAATTTATAATTTATTACTTTGCATCTTATTTCTTTTTATATCTAGTTGGCTTTTGTTCATACTATTAAAATTTTACAAATTTACTTTTGATAGTAACTAGTATATAAATCTTATATATACCTTTGTTTTTTTATTTTTTTTTGGATACTAGTTATCACATGTATTTATTATATTTTACTACTAAATTACTAGTGATGATTAGTATCCGATAATAAAAAATTTCAATTTTCATTTATATTTTGGAAATTTGTGTTTATATTATTATTATAAGATCTTATCGTATTATTATTATTGATGGTTAGAATTTTATAGTTAAATGATTTATCTTTTATTTTTATGTATATATGCTCTCTTACTATACCATAAATTGAATTATGTATATTTTGATTGATTAACTAATATTGATTATTTATTGGTGATTATTTATGTATATTTTTACAATTGTATATCTTTTGTTTGGTGTTAATTTATTCTTTTACGGGAATTATTTCTTAATATTGTTTATAATGCTATATTTGAACTATAGTACCAAATACAAATTTCATTTATACTTTTTGAACTTTCTTTTATTTACCTTAGCTTTGATACAAATGAAATCTTATGTTATACTTCATAATATTATTTTATGTCTTTATAATGGTAGAGTTTATAATGTTGAACTTTGCCAAGTTAAAATTTGTTGCACTTCACATTTCTAAAAAGAATTACTTGTCATGGATCATTGACGCTAAAATACATATTGATTCTACGGGCCTTGAAAATACAATTAAAGAAGGAAACATCACATTCTAGCAGGACCGTGCGAAAGCAATGATCTTCTTTTGCCATCGCTTAGATGAAGGATTGAAAAGTGAATATCTCACTGTTAAAGACTCGAATGTTCTATGGAAAAATTTGAATGATCGATATGATCTCCAAAAGACAGTAATCTTATCCAAGGCTCAATATGAATGGATAACTAAGATTTTAAATTTGTCAGTGAGTATAATTTTGCTATGTTCATAATCACATCCAAATTGACATTATGTGGTCAAAAAATTGCTGATGAAAAAATGTTGGAATTTTTTTTCCACGTTCCGTGCTCAAATGTGCACCTACAACAACAATATAGAGAACGAGATTTTAAAAAATATTTTGAATTAATATATTGTCTCCTCGTTGCTAAGCATAATAATGAATTATTAATGAAAAATCATCAATCTCGCCCAACTAGAGAAACTGCAATTCTTGAAGTAAATGAAACATCATCCAATAATCGCGAGCGAGGTCGAGGTGGTATGCATGGCCGAGGAGGAAGGTTCTTTCATAGTCGTTGTGGCTATAATGGTCGTGATGGCTACAATAGTGGCCATAATTGTCCTTCTTTTAAGAACAATAATACTTCCTATCAGGAGAAAGAGAAATGTGTGAATACAAAGAGTTATGAATAAAGGTTCAAATACAAAGAGTTATGAACAAATGTGCAAATACAAGGAGTTATGAACAAACTTGTTCTAGATGTGGGTCTCAAAGACATTAGTCACGCATTTATCGCACCCCCAGGCACCTTGTTGACCTTTACGAAGCTTCTAAAAATGCCAATAAAACAAATAAGACAAATATGATTGAAGTATCTGGAACAATTAATCATGCTACTCCTTCAGAAAATATAACTCCACATGGTCTTTTATAGAGGTGTCAAAATGGGCGAGTCGCACAAGTATGGCACGAGTATGACACGTTAAAATTGAGCACAGCATTAGCACGATACATTACAAATCGTGTCATATTGAGCATGAAGCATGTAATGGACCATGTTTGGTATGACACGAGTCTATAATGAGTCAGACACTTGAAATGCCAAGCACGACACAGACACGTGACAGACTAGGCACGACACAAGCACATGACAAGTTACACGGACATACATACTAACAATTTAGACAAAATACAAACTTAGCACAATCCAAACAATAATAAATAATTTATCATATAAAATCTATTGTATAAAGACATATTTTACAATAATAGAATATGTGAAAAATGCTAACACTAGACATTTTAGACTGTCTTATGTGCATGAAAGATTGGGAAAATGAAAAGTCTAGAGCTCAAATTTGGAAGGATGACTTAGTTGATTATTTCTCAAATGTAGATTTAAATTCGAATATTAATTTGGAATAAAATATATAAAATAAAACTATTAATATTAATTTTTTATTTTTTTAGTTGTAAATACTTATTGTGTTATCTACCAATTAAAAGTTAAAACATATTATTTAATTGTTAATTTAATTTATTTTTAATTTTTATCTTGAATAATTTTATTCATCTATATAATTTATATTATAAAAAATATGCAAAATATAATTGGCACAAGCACAGGCACGACATGTGCCCAGCACGAACACAGCACAAGCACATAAGTGCTTGGGCCCATAGCACGTTTGACACGACATGAAAACTAAATGGGCCGGTACGAGCACAGCTCGAAAAATAAATAGGCTGGCACAAACACGACATGAGCACGAATGTACCAACTTTTAAATGGACCAGACCAATACGCATTTTACACCTCTAGTCTTTTAAATGACACTCTTTTGGATGTTGCAGATTTTTTAAGGAATAATTATTATGAATTATGTTTATAGAATGTTTATTTATAGTACTCTTTGGACTATTACTTGGTTTTCTTAGCAATGTGTCTTTAGAATTTTGTTAATTTCTTTCGACTATTCTTTGGTTTTATTTTTAAATATGATTTCTATGTTATTAAATGTGTGTTTTATTTTCTACAGATACATGTTATTAGCACCATGACCGATTGAGATTATATATGTTTTGTTGATAGTGCGACAATATACATTATTCTAAAAGATACAATATATTTTTCCCAACTAAATTTACTACAAGCAAGTGTCAATATTATATGAGTACCTGCATATCTGATTGAATGCTCCGGAAGAGCAAACATTACTTTGACTAATGGTACAAAAATTTTCATTAATAATGCATTATACTTTTCAAAATCGAGAAGAAATTTATTGAGTTTTAAAGACATACGTCATAATGAATATCATCTTGAAACAATGAATGAGAAGAATAAAGAGTATTTGTGCATTAGATCAACAATATTGGAGAAAAAATATATATTAGAGAGATTGTCAACGTTCTCTTTAGGGTTATATTAAATATACATCAATGTAATTGAATCACATGGTGTAATGAACCAGAAGTTTATTGATACGAAGACATTCATGATTTGGCATGATTGATTAGGTCATTCAGAGTCAACAATGATGCGTAGAGTCATAGAAAATTTTGATGGACATTCATTGAGAGACCATAAGATCTTCTAATGAAACGAATTTTCTTGTGTTGCTTGTACTATGGGAAAATCAGTCATTAGACCATCACTAGCCAAAATTGGATTAGAATCTCCAAGGTTTTTTGAAAGAATACAAGGGGACATATATGGTCTCATTCACTCACCATGTGGACTATTTCAATATTTTATGGTTTTGATAGATGCATCTAGTAGATGGTCACATGTGCCCATTTTGTCATCTTCTAATATGGCTTTTGTCAGATTTCTTGCACAGATAATTAAGTTACGAGTGAAATTTTTTGATTACACAACCAAGATAGTGCATTTTGAAAATGCCTATGAATTTACATCCCAAGCTTTTAATGACTATTGCACATCATCTAGGATTCTAGTTGAACATTCTATTGCCCATGTTCACATACAAAATGGTCTTGCTGAATCAATTATCAAATGCCTCCAATTAATCACGAGACCATTATTGATGAGAACAAAGCTTCGAAATTCTGCATGGGAGCATGCAATTTTGCAACACTAATACGCATAAGACCAACATCTTATCATAAATACTCTTTATTACAATTGGCTTCTAGAAAATAGCCAAATATTTCCTTTCTTCGAACATTTGGTTGCTTAACATATATTCATATTTCTCCACCACAACGCACTAAGATGGATCCACAAAGATAGAAGGGTATATATATTGGTTATGGATTTTTGTCCATTATAAAATATCTTGAACACCTGACAAGTGATATTTTTACTACTCAATTTGCTGATTCTCATTTTTATGAAACAATTTTTCCAACATTAGGGGAGAAAAACAAGAGCTAGAAAATGAGATCACTTGTAATGCATAATCTCTATCTTCTTATGATCCTCGTACAAATCAATGTGAACTGGAAGTTCAGAAAATTATTTATTTACAAGGATTAGCTAACCAATTACCATATGCATTCACTGATACAAAAATGGTGACTAGGTCACACATACTAGCTATAAATGCTCCTGCAAAGATTGATGTTCCTGTTGAACAAGTCACAAATGAGTCTACGATATGCATGAAGCAAGGTAGGCCTATCGGCTCCAAAGATAAAGCCCTTAGAAAAAGAAAATGAGCTAACACTTGTGATATATACAAAAAGTTATTGTTTTTATGCCATATTGTATGGTGGATTTTTTGTAATTTTAGTTAATTGTTAATGAAAAATACTAAATTGTTGATTTTTTCTATTTTTAGATAAAGAATAACAAAAGCTGGAAATTGCTATATTTTCTACGCAATCTTTACTGAAAAAAACATATATGGAGCTATACATGGAATTTATGTGTGATTCTAGTTGCTAATGATTCATGATTAATCAAATTCAGTTTTGTAAAGTTTTTTTACAATTGGATCAGCCAATTAGTACCAGTTTGATTTTGAAGATGATCATTTTTAGCAGTTGCGACATATTTACACTACTTTGGAAAAATTGACATTTAAGTACCTCCCTAGTATCCATTTTGTGTGGTCAAGATATTCCTGGAAATCTAAGACATAAACCTAGCTTTTGCACCTGAAATTAGTGAATTCGGAGTTCATTTGGTAATCTAAAGTGTACTTGGAATCTTCCTAACAAACATTGAAGATATAAAAGGCAGTGTCTTTGCCAACTTGGATGCCACCTATGCATGGATGATTAGGGTTGCCACATCATTACTCTCTAGCCAGGTATGTTATTATTGCCACATTACATGCCACTTGGAAAGTTCAGATTATTCCAATAGTATTAATTGGAGTATTAATTGAAGAAGAAATTAGAATTGGAAAAAGATTGGATTCCTAAGGAGATATGGATTTACTTTTCTATTCTAAATGGGAATGTGACATCATTTTGAGGGCACCAATTACTTATTTATCCCCATAGGACTGGCCATGTGAAATATAATAGGGAGATTTGATTTTTATTTAATATTTTATTTTCTATTATCTTGAAAAATTAGGATTAGAGTAGAACTCTAAAGTTTTTCCTAGCTCTACTAGCACTCTTTTCCTATAAATACTCTATACCTTGGAGCTTAAAGAGAGCTTATTTTCTACATTATTTTTAGTTCTTTCTAGATTATTTTTCATACTATTCTAGACACAATTCTAGAGGTTTAGAGAATGAGAATTTCGGCTACAACAAGGGTTTAGAGAAGGTAGAATTTTGGCCAGCAACTTTGGAAGAATTCAACCTTGGTTTGGAAGCATATTTGAAGAAGCATTTGAAGGAAGAACAATAAAAAGAATTCAACTGCCCCAAGCTTTGGGATTTGTTTTCTCTTTTCTTATTATTTTTGTCATTCATAAAATGTTTTGCTTTGATTTATTGATGGCTATTTTTAAGAACATGGGTAGCTAAACTTTTATAAGGATTATGATATAGCTCTATTATGAATATTTAGTTTTTAATGCACGTTTGATTTTAATTGATATTGAGAGTTAATATTTCATTGTTGTTCTTAATGCTTTCATGAAAAGGTTAATGATTTAATATTGTATTGACATAGGGATGAGGGATATAATATTGCTTGCAATGAAATACATGGTAGATAGGGATATCATCATGCCTAGTGACACCTTAACAAGAGCTTATTGGATTTGCATGTCTTAGGGCTTAAATTTGGTAGTTTATATTAGGGATGATTGAATTATCTTGTGTTTGCTAGATCAAGATGCATTGAGAGATCAACTCTTGGTCACTATAGGTTAATAGAGGTTAACTAATAAATTTGTCATGCATTGAGGTGAAGTCATAATCCTTATTCCATCAATATTTTTAAACTTTTGCTTTATTATTTTTGTTGCCTTACTTTGATTTCTTAATTGCTTTCTTTTTAATTCTTGCTTTGCTTCACAAAACAAACCAATCAAACAATCATTCTTTTACTTTTCTAGTTTTAATTGGCAATAAAATTTATTTTCAAAACTAGAGATATTATTCTTTGCAGGATTGATATTCGTTTTTCTTCTAAAAACCACTTTATTACTTGTTGATTCGTGCACTTGCAAGTAATCTAATTTTTACCACAACAAGTTTTTGGCACCGTTACCGGAGAATAATTATTTCTAGTGTTGATTTAATTTTTGTTGTTAGGTTAATATTTGTTTTTTCTTCTTTGTAGGTTCGGTTTTAGCTATTGAAGAACAACAATTGGAAAGCTTTCTTGGATCCAAAGAAACTCAATTCGAGTTTGAAGGAGGAAATCAAAGTAGCTAAGTAGTTGAAATTAATTTGTGTGTTTAGGGTTTTTTTATTTTTTTTTATTTTTCGGTTTTTGAAAAAAAAAATAGTTGCTGTTTTATTTGTTTCAGTTTTTAGGGTTTTAATTACTAAATTTTGAGTCTTTATTTAGTTTTTAGTTGATTAAACTATTGCTTTTTTTTTTATTAAAAAAAATTTGAAAATCTGGAAAAAAAAAATTTTTTACTGCACTTTTGTTTTTGATTTTAGCTTGATTTCTTTGACATTTTTAGTTTTATTTTGCTTTAAGTTTGTGTTTAATTTGAGTTTTAATTGGTTTGCATTCAATTTTAATCTTTTGTGCTAATTAGATTGTTTAATTCGATTTTTAGCTTTAATTTTAGTTGCAGAAATTTTTATTTTAGTAGTTTAAATTTCTGTTTTTCTTTTGTTTTTCTAGTTTTTGTTTTGTTTATTTGTTTTATGAGTTTTCCAATCAATAGTGAATTTTCTAAGAGAGATTTTAGAAGATTAAGGAGAAGCGAAGTTAGCTAGAGAGACTTGTTTAGGAATATTGAAAGAGAAGATACTATGGAAAACCAAAATAACCGTGTAATTTTCTAAAGTTCCTAATAGTCAATGTTATAGGACTATTAGGGATTATGCTGCACCTAGAAGAATTGAGGATATGTCTTGTTTTAAGAGACCACATATTGATGCCCTCTAGTTTTAAGGTCAAACCTATTACAATGTCTATGCTTAATAATTACCAATTTGGAGGGTTATCTAGTGAGGATCTTAATCAACATATATCGAATTTATGTGATGTATGTGAGTTAGTGAAGTATAATCAAATTACTGAGGATTCTGTCAAGCTTAGGTTGTTTCATTTTACCCTAATAAATAGAACTAAAAGTTTGTTGCAATTTTTACCTCCAGGGAGTATTATCACTTGGGATGATTTAGCCTTTAAATTTTTAAATAAAATTTTCCCACCTATCAATAATTTGCAATGGGCAAGTGAGAGGAGTCAACATCCTAAGAAGACTATGGATGTCCATGAAGATGATAAGATAGAAAATTTGAGTGCTCAAGTTGCAATTCTTACAAAGCAACTTGAAACCTTGGGTTCCAACAATTTTAATAATATTTTCAATTTTTATAATTTAAATTGTTATGAATATTGTGGAAAAAATCATGAAAGAATTAATTGTCAATTTGGAAATTTTTTTGTTCAATCTAGTGAATTTAATGATGTTAATTTTGTAGGAAATTTTCGACAAGGCAATAACAACAACAACCTCTTCTCCAATACTTAAAATCTATGATGGAGAAACGATCCAAATTTTTCATGGAGAGACAATAAAAATGCCCAAGGAGGACAACACAGAGGAATTTATCAAATTCCTTCTTAACAATATCAACAATTCCAGTCCTTAAATTTCTAAAAGACTTATAAACCTCAAACTCAACATCACTCTCAATTTCATAATTCATATCCCTTACTTTGTCTTTACTTGAGCAATCTATGATAAGAATGAATGAGAATTCTAGTGCTTTTATGCAGGAAACCAAGGCAGCAATAAAAGGATTAGGTATTCAAATAAGGAAACTCTCTCAATCTATCTAAAGACCAAAAGGCATTCATTCTCCCAAGCTAAACATAAATCAATCTAAAAAAGGATGACCAAATGGCTAAGTTAAGAACTGGAAGAAGATTGGATGTTCCCTTTGTCATAAAGGAATTTAAACGTGCTCAAGTTAAGAGAATTTTTTGCAAAGAGGAGATAATTCACTTAGAGAAGAGTGACATGGAAGATTCGGCCAAAAAAGAGCAAATTCAAGCAATTCTTGAAAAGAAGGCCGAAAGTGAAGAATGGATGGAGGAAGGAGATTCAGAGGAGGATAACTGGACATATAATGAAGAAGTTGAAGGGAAGATGATAGTAAAAATGAATCTGGCCTTGGAAAAGGAGGAAAAATCCAAAATCCCTAAGGAGGGGACGTGGTGGCCGAAATTTTGGAAAAGGATGCCATGGATATGGATGAGCCAATTGAAGAATGTGCTAAAGAGAGCATAAGTTCTAATGAAATTGGTGAAGAAAGTGAAAAAGTAGATATGCCTTAGCATATTGTTTTAGAAGAAGAAAGACAAGAATGAATGAGTTTTAGATGGATGATCTAATTGAAAATGATGTGGGCATCTAGCGCTCTTCTAGCATGGATGTTCGTGATAAAGACATTATGTTGCCAAGTGGACCAATGACACGTTCTTGAGCTAAGAAGATCAAAGATGTAATGCTTGGACTTGTGAAAAGAATTATGGATAAAGATCGATTTAAGTTTCCAAATGATTTGAACACTTTTCTGAAGCCTAATGATGATTTAAGCATGTTGTTCAAGCAAGGGATGAAAGTAGTAATGATGCTCGGGAGTTGCGGAGACAAAACGGCATCATTTTAAAAATAAGCATCTTATAATGGCAGTTTCGTAATTTAGCTATTTTCGGATTATAATGACAGTTTTGTAATATTTGCTATTTTTCAATTTTATTTATTTAGGGTTAGTTTTCAGCCTTATGATTACTTTAGTAATATTTAATGGTTTAGATTGATTCTTGATCTAACCCTAATCCTTATATAAAGGGGGATTAATTCCATTGTAAGACAGATTTTAGTTTTTAATCAATTGAATAATTAATTTTCTTATTGCTCCAATGAGTGTTCTTGCAAAGTAAGGAATCAATTTCTTCTTGTTGTTGCATTTGGAGTTGAATTCTTTTATCAAAGTATAAATACTTTGTGGCGATTATTCTTCTCTTTCCCTAGCCTTCTAATCCACGAGTTTAGATACAAATCATCTAAGGGTTTGGTAGGGCGGGTTCTTGTTTCCAATTATTGTTACAATACTTCTTGTGTGTTTTGGGGTTTCAGATTTTTTAATCTTGGGGTTCCGCATCAATTAGTATCAGAGCATTGGATGAGATAAGTACCTATCTATCTTTGTTTTCAATTTTTTTTGTGTTGTTCATTCATAATACTTTGATTCCCTTGAAAAACAAAAAGGATTGTGTTTGATCCGTGTGTCTTATTTTATCTTGTTGATTTGAGTTTTTTTTTTATTCAAAGAAGAGAAGAAGTAAAAAAGAAAAAAAAAAAGAAAAAAAAAACACTAATCGCACTACTAGGAGCCTGGGGTTGCACTTGGGGTCACACCTGGGCAGGTCTGTCCGCAAGGCATCTCAAAAAAAAAATTCAAATTTTTTTTTTCATTTTTTTTTCTTTTTGCTTAGGGTAATATTTGCTTTCCATTACTGTAATTATTATTTTTGCTTTTCTTTTGATCTACTTTATTTCTTTGGTTAGGTTTTGAGATTATGATACTTGATATTTGTTTTTCTTGCTTTGATTTATTGTGTTTAACTCTAAAGTGCAACTTGATTTTAGAGACTGTGAGTGGTGAGTGGTGAGCACATTGAGGGTAAAAGCCAAAATTGTGTGGAACACGAGCGTAGTTACCATTAAAAAGAGTGAAACACGTGAGGGAGAGAAGTAATGATTTTCTTTTACTCATCTTGTCTTGTAGAAACTAAGATGTCAAGAAAAGAAGGAAAATAAGTCGCTCATTCTGAGGAAGAGCACGAAAAGGAGATGACACCAGACATGAAGCTTTTATACAAGGTCTTCACAGGAGAATTGCGGACGGTAAGCATGAGGATGGATGAGTTAAATGATAAGGTACATGAAGTCTCAATGACTGCCACAAATAACCCCAGGAGAGATGGTTCACGGACTAGAGATATAGAGCTATCGGTTTTCGAGGATGATGAAGTCTCATATCATTCAATAAGGAGACGTCCAATGAGGGAGGAACCAAAGGCTAGGAGACATGAGCCGAGAGAAAGGAGGGATGACAACATAAGCTCCACAAAGATGCAAATACCACCATTCAATGGGAGACATGACGCTGAAGGAGTGGGAAAGCAAGGTTGAACTAATTTTTGCTTGCCACAACTACTCGGATGAGAAGAGGGTAAGACTCGCCGCTGTAGTGTTTACCGATTATGCTTTGGTTTGGTAGAAACAATTATTGCAAACTAGAAAGAGATATGGTGAAGATCCAATTGTAACTTGGGGCGAGATGAAAAGGGTGATGAGAAGAAGATTTGTACCATCTTCTTATTACCGGGAGGTACACCAAAAGTTGCAGTGGCTCTCACAATGAACAAGGACAGTAGAAGAGTACCACAAAGAGATGGAGATGCTCCTAATCCGAGCCAACATAGATGAGGAACGAGAGGCTTCCATGGCTCGATTCTTAAGTAGACTGAATAGAGAGATTGTCGACACTGTGGAACTACATCCATATGTAGAGATAGATGACTTGGTGAACATGGCAATCAAGGTGGAAAAGCAACTTAAAAGAAAAGGGACTACCCTAAGCTTCTCAAATTCCAACTCTAAATGGAATTTAAAGTGGGAGAAACCTGAGGACAAAAAGAAGAGCTTCGATTTCAAGAATAAGGATAAGAGTGCCAGCACACTTAAAGGTACTTCTAATTCTTCTTCTACTACCACTACTAGACATAGGGAGATAAAGTGTTTTAAATGTTAAGGGTTAAGACATATTGCTTCTGAATGTCCTAATAGGAAGACTATTTTGTTGAAAGGTAGTGAAATTGTTTCGGAGTCTGAGAATGATAGTGATAACGAGGTGCCACCATTGGAAGATAATTATAGTGATGAAGAGAACATAGATTATGCTATGAGGGGAGAGTCTCTAGTTGTTAGGCGAGCCGTAAACCTTAAAGTTAAGGAAAAGTATCTAGAGCAAAGGAAGAATATCTTTCACACTAAATGTATGGTGGGTGGAAAGATTTGTAGGTTGATAGTGGATGCATGAAGTTGTGCTAATGTAGCTAGCACTACTTTGGTAGAGAAATTGGGCTTGAAATGTGAGAAGCATCCTAATCCCTATAGGTTGCAATGGTTGAATGACAGTGGGGAAGTGAAAGTAACCAAACAAGTGAAGGTTGCTTTTGAAATTGGAAAGTATGTTGATGAGGTGGTGTGTGATGTAGTACCTATGCAAGCCGGGCACATTTTGTTGGGTAGGTCATGGCAATTCGATAAGAGAGTTGTTCATGATGGGCTTAGAAATAGGTATGCTTTTGAGTACAATGAGAAGAAGCACACCCTAGCACCTCTATCTCCAAAAGAGGTGTACCTTGATCAATTGAAGATGAATAAACCTACAAATGAGGATATGGGAAGTGAGACTAACAAAAAGAATGAGGGAAAAGAGGCCATTAGAGAAAAGAATAAAAATAAAGGCCCAATAGAGAGTCAAAACACGTGTGAGAAAAACATGAATGAAGTGAGGAATGAAAAGAAAAAGAATTTCTATGCAAAAGTGGGAGATGTAAAAGGAGCATGCTTATGCAAGAGAGCACTAGTTCTTGTGAGGTTTAAGGAGTTTTATTTTTCTGAAGCTAACCTTAACCCATGTTTACCTAGTGTTTTTGTTTCTTTGTTGAAGGAATTTGAAGAAGTTTTCCTGGAGGAATTGCCCAAAGGATTACCACCAATAAGGGGCATTGAACATCAAATAGACTTGGTGCCTGGAGCAAGCCTTCCAAATCGACCGGTGTATAGAAGCAACCCTGAGAAGATGAAGGAACTTCAAAGGCAAGTGGAGGAGCTATTGGCATTATGATATGTGCGGGAAAGCTTAAGCCCATATGCTATACCGGTGTTGTTGGTTCTTAAGAAGGATGACACGTAGAGGATGTGCGTGGATTGCCGAGCCATCAACAAGATTACGGTAAAGTATCGTTTCCCTATACCTAGGTTAGATCACATGTTGGATGAATTGCATGGTTCTTGTGTTTTCACTAAAATAGACTTGAAAAGTGGATACCACCAAATTAGGATGAAATCTGGGGATGAATGGAAAACTGCATTTAAGACTAAGTATGGTTTATATGAATGGTTAGTTATGCCTTTTGGCTTGACTAATGCACCTAGTACCTTCATGAGACTAATGAACCATATCCTAAGAAATTTTATAGGGAAATTCGTGGTTATCTATTTTGATGACATATTGGTTTATAGTAAAAATCTAGATGACCATGTAGAGCATGTTAGGGTAGTTTTAGAAGTTCTTAAGGAGGAAAAGTTATTTGCCAACCTTAAAAAGTGTACTTTTTGCATTGATCGACTAATATTTCTTGGCTTTGTTGTGAATGCACGTGGTGTTGAGGTTGATGAGGAAAAGGTGAAAGCTATCATAGAATGGCCCACTGGGTTCTACAGAAGGTTTGTGAAGGACTTTTCTACCATAGCGGCACCATTAAATGAGATTGTCAAAAAAAAGGTAGGTTTTAAATGGGGTAAGAACCAAGATGTAGCTTTTCAAACTCTAAAAGATAAGTTATGTTCTGCTTCTATTCTTGTATTACCTAATTTTGACAAAACTTTTGAAATTGAATGTGATGCTTCTGGGATTGGTATAGGTGTTGTTTTATTGCAGGAAAATGTCCCATAGCATATTTTGGTGAGAAGTTGAATGGAGCTCAACTCAACTACTTGACATATGACAAAGAGTTGTATGCCCTTTTCCGTGCTTTGGAGGTGTGGCAGCATTACTTGTTCCTGAAGGAGTTTGTGATTCACACTGATCATGAGTCGTTGAAGCATATCAAAGGGCAAGGAAAGCTCAACAAGTGGCATGTACAATGGGTTGAGTTCATAGAGACCTTTCCGTACGTGATTTGTTACAAGCAAGGTAAGGAGAATGTGGTGGCCGATGCTTTGTCTCGGAGGTATGTATTAGTCACTACTCTTACTTCTATGCTCTTGGGTTTTGAACAATTAAAAGACATGTATGCTAGTGGTGATGATGATTTTGGTGAAATATATGCTGCATGTGAAAATGGTGCATTTCATAAATTCTATAAACATGAAGGATTTTTGTTTTGTGGACATAGGATATGTGTGCCCAATTGTTCAATTAGAGAATTGCTTGTTAGAGAGTCACATAGTTGGGGCATTTTGGTGTGCATAAGACCTTAGATATTTTATCTGAATATTTTTTTTGGCCACACATGCATAGGGATGTTGAAAAAATCTGTGCTAAATGTATTGCATGTAGACAGGCTAAATCTAGGTCTATGCCACATGGTTTGTACACCCCTCTTCTTGTGCCAACTGAACTATGGGTTGATATCTCCATAGATTTTGTTCTTGGGTTGCCGAGAACTAGGAAGGGTCGTGATAGTATATTTGTTGTTATGGATAAATTTAGTAAAATGGCGCACTTCATTGCTTGCCATAAAACTGATGATGCAACAAATATAGCTGACTTGTTCTTTAGAGATGTAGTAAGGTTGCATGGGGTACCTAGGACAATAGTCTCAGATAGAGATGTCAAGTTCTTGAGTCACTTTTGGAAAGTTTTGTGGGGAATGTTGGGTACTATGCTTTTGTATTCTACTACTTGTCATCCACAAACCGATGGACAAACGGAAGTGGTGAATAGAACTTTAGGTGCTTTATTGCGTGCTGTAGTTGGTAAAAACTTAAAATATTGGGAAGATTGTTTGCCTTTTCTTGAATTTTCTTATAACCATACTATTCATTCTTCTACTGGATTTTCTCCCTTTGAGATTGTATATGGCTTTAATCTTTTAACTGTATTGGATTTGATGCCTTTACCTTTGAGTGAACTTGCTAACTTAGATGGACAAAAGAAGGCGGACTTAGTTAAAGCTATACACGAGAAGGCCCGACTGCAGATTGAGAAGAGAAATAAGTTAATTGCACAAAAGGCTAATAAAGGGCGCAAACAAGTGATATTTGAACTAGGTGATTGAGTTTGGGATAGGTTTCCTAACAAAAGGAAGTCTAAGTTGGATGCAAGAGGTGATGGACCTTTTCAAGTGCTCAAAAGGATCAATGACAATGCATACAAGATTGATCTTCCAGGTGAGTATAATGTGTCCGCATCATTTAATGTTGCTGATCTTTCTCCTTTTGACATGGATGCAGATTCGAGGACGAATCTTTTTGAAGAGGGAGGGAATGATGTGGGCATCGAGCGCTCTTCTAGCATCGATGTTCGTGATAAGGACATTACGTTGCCAAGTGGACTAGTGACGCATTCTCGAGCTAAGAAGATCAAAGAGAGAATGCTTGGACTTGTGAAAAGAATTATGGATGAAGATCGATTCAAGTTTTCAAATGATTTGAAAACTTTTCCGAGGCCTAATGATGATTTAAGCATGTTGTCCAAGCAAGGGATGAAAGTGGTAATGATGCTCGGGAGTTGCGGAGACGAAACGGCATCATTTTAAAAACAAGCATCTTATAATGGCAGTTTCGTAATTTTAGCTATTTTCGAATTATAATGGCAGTTTTGTAATATTTGCTATTTTTGAATTTTATTTATTTAGGGTTAGTTTTTAGCCTTAGGATTACTTTCTTAATATTTAATGGTTTAGATTGATTCTTGATCGAACCCTAATCCTTATATAAAGGGGGATCAATTCCATTGTAAGATAGATTTTAGTTTTTAAATCAATTGAAAGAATTAATTTTCTTATTGCTCCCAGGAGTGTTCTTGCAAGGTGAGGAATCAATTTCTTCTTCTTGTTGCATTTGAAGTTGAATTCTCTTATCAAAGTAGAAATACTTTGTGGCAATTATTCTTCTCTTTCCCTAGCCTTCTAATCCACGTTTTTAGATACAAGTTATCTAAGAGTTTGGTAAGGCGGGTTCTTGTTTCTAATTATTGTAACAATACTTCTTGTGTATTTTGGGGTTTCAGATTCTTTAATTTTAGGGTTCCGCATCAGAAAGTAGTGCTTTTGATGAAGATTACTTTCATCCCAAGTATGGCCCTAATCAAGCTTATAAAGGAATTGTTTTTATTGATAAAAAAGAAATTGGTGATCAAATTAGGGAGAGAGAGATGCCAAAGAGAGAAGAAAAGAAAAAGAGAGAAAAACAAAAGAAGAAAGTGATAAGTACCAAAAGTTTCCAAAGAAATCACAAAATCCTGGAAAATTTACTTTTCACTACACTATTAAAGGTTATGAATTTTTCAATGCTTTAAGTGATTTTTGTGCTGCTACTAATATTATGCATTTCTCTATTTTCATGAATTTAGGTTACAGATGGCTACGCTAAACCCATGATGAGATTATTTTGGGCGACAAGACTCATGTTCAAGTTGAAGGAATCTTGGAGAATGTTCGTGTGGAAGTTGGATATCTTGAGTATAGGATGGATTTTAGGGTGATTAAGTTGAAGGATCCTAATGCTTCATTGATATTTGGTAGGCCATTCTTGGCCATTAGTAGGACTAAGATAGATTTAGAGAAAAAAAATTTGGAGCTACTAAGTGAAGATGGCCTTACTAAAGAAACTTTTTATATGGATAGGCCTTCATTAGTGAAAAGAGAAGAAAAAAATAATATGTCTAAGAAGCTAGAAGATTAAGGAAGATTTGAAATATATCTCACATCATTGGAAGAACAAAATTGTCCAATTGCCTATGTGATTTAGGTGCATCCATAAATGTGATGGATATTGATATTGCAAAGAAGCTAGGTTTGAAGTTGACATCAACCACTATGACTGTGAGTATGGCCGATCAAAGCCAAATTTGTCCTTTAGAGATAGCTATGAATGTTAGGGTGGAGGTCGGTATGTTCTCATTCTTAGTTGATTTTGTGGTATTTAATGAGAGTAATTGGGTAATTTAAGGATGCCCATTTTTTGCTGCGGGCAAAGCAAAGATTGATGTGTGCAAGGATACTTTAAAGTTAAGACATACTTTAAAGTTTTATATGTATAAACCAATGAAGTCCAAAAGACTTAAGCTTAGCATACTAGAGAAAAATCACTTTTGGAGATGCTAGGAGATGGAGGCAATCCTAGGAAGAAACCAATATGAGCTAAACAAGAAAGTCAAGCTAAAGAATTGAAACAAACACTTTTTCGGAGGCAATCCAAAGTTTTTAATATATTTTAGTTTTCTTTCTTTAGCTTATTTTTTTGTAGTTTTAATTGCATTGCATTCAATTGGGAGCGCTTTCTCTACCTTTACTCTTTATTATGTTTAATTTCTTTCTTTTTAACATTGAGAGATATGTTCATCTTTATCGGGGTGGTTCTGTTTTTTATGAAGTTTTTTTTCTTTAGTTCTTTATTTTGAGTTTTTATTTATGCAGTAGGTTTAGTTTCTAAACTCTTGATTATTGTTGGCTGAATTTTTAGTTTTAGGTGTTTTCTTAAATATTTTTATGGGCCAATGATGAGAGTATGATTGAGAATAAATTGATTATTTGGTAGTAGAATTGTTTTTGTGTATTTTCAAAACTATTTTGAGCACTTTGTCGAATATGCATGATTTAGATTGTATTTTGGATAATGTTTGCATTAAATTAGAGTGATTATTTTTGAACTCTAGAACTTGCATAATTATTGCTTGAGGTGAAATCCTAGAGAGATGCATTACTTTGAATATGATTTAGGCCATTTTGATTTGAGTTTGAGCATTTTCTAGCCTACTTTTGAAATTTTTATCCGTTAGTACGTTGTTTGAGACAATTTTAGGATGCATAAAAGATTGCATGTTAGAGCCTTTTGTTCATTTAAACCAAATTGATTTACCTTTTTGAGCCTATATATATTTTCCCTACCCTATGAACATTAGTAAAGAGAGCTTATATTGAGTTGAAATGAATATATGCTTATTAATTTGTATTTGGTGGAGTAAAGTAGAAAATAATTTGGTGGTGACAATGATCGGGAAGTTCGGCTACTATGTATCTTTGATGTGGGAAAAGAAGTTTGAGCAAGATATGAGTATATTATTCATTTTTCTTTTTTTTGGCACCGTTGCTGGAGAATAATTATTTCTAGTGTGGATTTAATTTTATTGTTGATTAAATATATGTTTTTAGGTTAATTTTAGTTTTTTGTTTTGTGTATGTTCAGTTTTAGTCATTGAAGAACAACAATTGGAAAGCTTTTTTGGATCCAAAGAAATTCAATTTGAGTTTGAAGGAGGAAATCGAAGTAGCTAAGTAGTTGAAATTAATTTGTGTGTTTAGGTTTTGGTTTTTTTTTAATTTATTGTTTTCGGTTTTTGAAAAAAAAAATTAGTTGATGTTTTATTTGTTTCAGTTTTTAGAGTTTTAATTACTAAATTTTGAGTCTTTATTTAGTTGTTAGTTGATTAAACTATTTTTTTATAAAAAAAGAAAAATTAATGAGCATAATAGCCGAACTTCACCATCATTGCCACCCTACTTTTTCCACATCAAAGAACAATTTGGGGTTATAGAAGGGGAAAAAAAAAAAGTGAAAAAGAAATGTGTTGTGAAAATGTTTTGTTGAATTTGAAAGAAGTGAAGAAGAAAAGTATATTTGTGAGGAGAAAACAAAAGTTCTATGAGCATATTATTAATAAGTTTTTTTTTCTTTGAATTTGATTTTCCTATCCATTTTTTTTTCTAACCCATTACCTTTTAGCTTTCACTTTACAAGCTTATAAAGTCTTAATAATTCAAGGTAATGTTTTGATCTACATTAGTGGAGAGAATTTAATTATGTCAAGCATATTGTGGTTCTTATTTTTATTTTACAATCTCTATTTAATGTAGATTTATTTAATTGTATGACATTGAATGTATTTTTTGACTTCACACACACACTTTGAAAGTAATGATTATGTTGAAAAGAAGATAGGGTATTGAGTTAGATGATTACTTGAAAATTACTATGGTTATGCAATCTTTGAGGCACCCTATCAAAGTATTTGGGTATATTTTAAAAGAATTGTGTTTTTAGTTCTTTCTTTCTTTTCTAGGGACTAGCAAAATTCAATTTGGGGGTAGTTGATAAACATAAAAGGTTAATGTTTTTATGTCACATTTTATGTTGAATTTTTGCTAGTTTTGAGGTAATTGTTAATGAAAATACTAAATTGTTGTATTTTTCTATTTTTAGATAAAGAAGAACAAATGCTGAAAATTGCTATATTTTTTGTCGATTCTTTACTGAAAAAATCATATCTGGAGTTATACATGAAATTTCGTACGATTCTAGCTCTTAATGATTCATGATTCGTCAAAGTTCAATTATGTAAAGTTTCATTGCAATTGGATCAGCCAATCAGTACCAGTTTGATTTTGAAAATGATCATTTTTAGCAGTTGCAACAAGTTTACACTCTTTTATAAAAATTGACATTTGAGTACCTTTTCAGTATCACTTTTGTGCGATCAAAATATGTTTGGAACGCTAAGACATATAAAGATAACAATGCATGCATTACTCAAGAAAATATGCTACATTAAAAGTGACAGAACTAGACATTTTTCCTCATGAACTTATTACATGTAAAATCATAGGTTTTCATCCTGTTTTTAATCTAGTAACAATCCTACAGATTTATTTCCAAAGGCACTTCTGACATCAACATTTAGAAATTTTATACATAAAATGGGAATGTGACAATTACGATATTTGAAGAAGACTTGTTTTCTTGAGGGGATCATATGTTGTTGCACTCTTTTTCCCTTATTATGGTTTTGTCCTACTGGATTTTCCTAATAAGTTTTTAACGAAGCAGCAGTAACAAATATGTCTTAGCAAAAGGAAGTATTATGATATTATCAATATCATGATAATATCATTTATGGAGATGCTTATTATCCCTTTAGATAAAATAAATACATATTATAAACTATCTTCTATTATTTAATATATTTATCTATAAATGGATGTATTTATCTATGTCATATAAAAGCTTATAAATAGGACTCATCCCACCATTGTTGAAGTACTCAAAAATAAAAATTCAGTTATTTTATTTTCTTTCATTCATATGTTTATAGAATTGTTTCTTTTTTCTTTCTTTATTTGATAACAATTTTTTTTTATTGTTTCACTCACACTTCTTAAATTTATATCACTTATGTTTTTTTTTAGTAAGAGTTGTTAGTTGAAATTTTAAAATTTTTGAAAGATTAAATTATAATTAATATGAATTTTAAAATATTTAGATAAAATATTTTCAATTTTTTTAGAAATAAATAGACTCGAATTTAGAATTTATTGTTTTATAAAAAATATTGATCTATTGTTGAATGAACGAATAATAAGTTAGTTTGAAGCCATTCATAAGCTTTTTATTATGCTGGGACTGTAATGCCCAAATGAGTTTTGTTGCATTTTGCATAGAGGAATGTACAAGGTGAAGTTGCCCAGTTAGCGAGGGCTTAGGGGGCAGCGCGCCCAGAACAAATTTTTTAATAATTAAGTCTTATGTCGAATGTATATATGTTTTACGCATAGTACTCTATGGCGTTATTGTATTCAAACCCTTTTATTTATTGACGTCCTTTGATAAAAAATAAATAAAATTAAAATAGATCAGCAGAAATTGAGAGATGAGAAGCTCATCAAACTTTCAAACTTATTTCATAATTAGGAGATTTGAGTGGTAGTGTGTTCCATGCACCATGGATTTAAGGATTACATTGATTTCCATATCGCTTTAATTTTTTTTCTTTTTTTTCTTTTGTCTCTTTTAATGTTTTTCTGTTAGAGTATATACATATATATATATAATTCAATTTCAATTTTCTATTTTATAAATTTGAATTTATAGCACAATGATATAGAATTGTAATATAATATAATATCAAAGCTGTAAATTCTGATTTAATCTCATTTTGTTAGTTTTGAAAATTAATTCTTTTGGTGAAAATTTTGAAAATTAATTCTTCTTCTATGCATATGTTAAAGTTTTAATATTTTATATGTATATAGAGTTTTTATATTTGCGATTGAATTCTCTAATTTTATTAAATCTAGAAATGCCTATTTAATTAGGAAGAGCGTCTAATTCTCAACTTCAATTTTATCGTTGGGATCAAAACAATTGAGCTAGTGGCTCAACCTTTTCGCCCACCGTCCACATTTGACAAATGATTGACATATTATTGATGATTTACATGCCTTAGATGTTTGACAAAGATGTCAAAATTCTAATTACTAGCTAATTTCTAAGTTGAGATCCATCTTGTTTTGTGTCGAGTTTCCACAATCAAGATCAGGGGTCATTTCAACCTCCAAAGGCTTTATAAAATTTCGGTGGCAAAGTTGACACAAAGGACGACAAATAGAATGATAAAGGGAAAGATGTGGCACATGCAATGCACTTTAGTTAAGATAAGGGCTTCAACACCCATTAGTCCTTTCCATTTTGTATGTAAACGACAAAAGAAGAAAGCTCCCAAAAGTCCAACTAATGACTACTATGAACTTTCTCACCTGACATTAATTTTTATATATATATAGTCCAATTCTTATCAGTTGAAATTAATTTTTATATATTTCACCAAAAAAGAAATTAATTTTTATATTTATATAAACAGTCAATTTCTTAATACTAAATTAAAGAAATAGGCTCAGTCCATAATTTATCTAGTATTTCTTTAGCTATTAGATAACAGACCTGATCAAACTAATAACAACTTCGTTTTTGTTGTACATTCAACGAATGAATACATGTATGTATTGAGTGGTTTAATTAAAGAAAAATGATATAAATTATTTGAGATATGTACGGTAGGCATACAGTCATACTCATAATCATGGTGTATGGAATTCTAGCAAAAAATCATGGGATAGGAATAAGTGGTTGTGATTAGAAAGGTGACAAATTGCATTAAAACTTCTGTCTTTTCTTTTACTATTTTTACCCAAAAAGGGAAAGGGAAAAAAGAGTAAGTTAAACACAAGAAATACAATCTAAAGAGACATATTAAACATAAGTATCCTTCTTTTTTTTTTTTCAATAAAATTATGAATTTCCTTAGGTTGAGATATTTATATATATATATATATATATGTGTGTGTCATTTTTAGCAGTTCTTTATGAACAATCGGATCGCTTGTATTTTATCTTATGTACTATTATAATTGTACTAAATTTTCTTGAATTATGAAAAAATAAACATTAACGCCTCAACTCGTTAATTATGTCAAATAAGCCTGTTAAATATCACGTATTTATTACTTAAAATTCTATTTCATAGGCGAAATAATTATAGATAAATTAATTCTTACAACAATGCCTTCTGAATTAACAGATCGCTTGCATTTTGCTTCATGTACTATCATAATTGCATGAAATCCCTCAAATTATAGAAAAATAGATACCCATATCCCAAATTATTAACTTTGCCAAATAAAGTCTGTTAAATGCATGTTTGGTCATCCTTTACCTTGAGACGAGTTGAAGGGTTGATATATTTCTACTGAATCAGATCACTTGATATAGTTTTTCACCTTCTAGAATCTTGCAATTCGGTCACTATTTCTTGCCAAACTGGTCCCGTTGGCTTCGTCTCTTTAAGTCCAATGTGATCCAGAGATATTTCATTTATTTAAACGCATAAATGCAAACAACAACCAACAAATATAAAACATCAATTTAATAAAATAATCACAATTTCTATAAAAATCTACAATTTGAAATCCATGATAATATCTCATAAATCGATTACGCTATAAACCCTGACTTCGGGTTTATAATGTTCCCGACTGGTCAACGCACGCCAGAAGTCAAAATTGCTGCATTTTGCAATTTTCTCCGCGTGCGACACATGGTCAGCAACCCCTCATTTCCCCTCCGTGATTAGCCCCTCCCCCTTTCCTTATTTTTTTTTCTTTTTTAAAATTGTATGAGATCGAGAAGAAGCAAGCCCCATCTTTTGTCTTTCCTTTTTCCTTCTCATCACGGATCTCTCATTGAAGAGTGGATCCTTCTCCCACTGATCAAAACTCCATGCCATAACCAAAATAACAACGGGCTTTTGAGTCAAATTTAATAGGATTTTTTTTTCGGATTTCAAGATTTGATTTTTTTTTATTAGTCTGATTTTCTTTCCTCTAATTCTTTGAACAAGAGAAAAGATTTTCTAAGAAAGAAAGTTGGAGAAGAATAAGGGACAGAGAAAAATTAACCATATATGGGGGCGGACGTTCGCGCGTGGGAAGGAGTACGCGATCAGCGTGCTGGCGGTGATATATGGAGGCGTTTCGAAAGCAGAGATGGAGGTTGAGACTGAGACGGAGGAAGACTCACCGACGACGATTATGGCACCACCTGAGGAGGTGGCGCGTACGGTTGTGTTGGCATTGCAAGGGAGTTGTACTTCTAGAGAGAGGAGGAAGGGTGCTCAGCTTCTTCATGTGCTTCAACACAATTGCTGATGGTCACTATCCATTAATTATTTATTAATTTTTATTTTATTTTTGTTTTATTTGAATAAAAGGCGACTTTATATTTTCTATCTTAACGTCTAATACATGCTTTCATCAATCTCATTGTATTTCCTTTAAAGCTTTCCCATTCAACTTGCTTATCCCCGTATAGAAATCCATTCCCACCATAAACCTTTTCTAAAAAAGAAAAAGAAAAAAAGAACCCAAATTGATGCTTCATGTGCTTGGAATCCAAGAATCAATGGGCTTTTCTTTTACGAAAGCATGGCCATTTTCTCTGCAACAAAGTTTGGAGACTTCATCAGGGATGTGAAAAAGCTGAGGGACATAAACCCAGATAATTTCTGTGGGGTGGATATCTACAATGGATTTCTAATACGTTTTTTGAAATCTTCCAGAGCATATTTAGGCCAATCAAAGGACTCAGTAGTGGTAGACTTCAACTACTATCGAGCCGATAAAGCTTCAACTACGAGAAGCTGGGAAGAAAAAAAATCAGGAGGGGGGAGGGGCTAATCGTGGAGGGGGAAGGGGGGTTGCTGACCACGTGTCGCAGGCGGGAAAAATTGCAAAATGCAGCAATTTTGACTTTTTGAGTGCGTTGACCCGTCGGGGACGCTATAAACTAGACCTGGCAAAATATTACACGACACGATAATTTGCGGGTTTGGGTCAGCGATATCGGGTCGGGTTGATATCAGTGTCACACGATAAGACACGATAAGAAAACGGGTTAAAACGGGTTGGAACACGTTAACACGATGGGTCACAATAAGACACAATAAGAAAAATATTAATTTAATTATTTAATTATAGTTAACTTTTTACATTATTTTTTTTAGTTTTAGAAAACTATAAAATTCATATTTTATTTCATTGGAAAATGACAATTTCTATATCTATTTATATATTAATATTTTGTTTTAGATTTTATCTTTTTTGTTATTTATATTGGATGTACAATTTCAGTTTGGTTTATAATATTTTGAATATTTTTAAATTTATAATTGAAATGCATATTTTGTTTTTTAGTCATGATTTAATATATTTTTAATTCGTAATATTTTACATATTTTAAATTCACAGTTATTATTTATGTTGAATTTTAGTATGTTAATATATATATTTTTAAATGTTTAACATATCATTTGAATATGTATTTAGGCTTAATAGACATAAATTGATAATGATTTATCATTTGACAATATATATTAATTTAAATAAAAAAAATAAAATACTCACGCACATGTCTAGTAAACACGAATAAAACACGACACGAACACGAAACGATATGACACGAACACGGTTCAACACGAAAACTTAACGGGTTGGGTTCGGGTGAACAAAATTTGAC
This sequence comes from Ochetophila trinervis, assembly GCA_003254975.1. Classification (NCBI taxonomy): domain Eukaryota; kingdom Viridiplantae; phylum Streptophyta; class Magnoliopsida; order Rosales; family Rhamnaceae; genus Ochetophila; species Ochetophila trinervis. Next base: position 89,834 of record QANX01001890.1, on the reverse strand, counting down.
ACGACATGAACACGACACGACACGAACACGGTTCAACACGACACGTTGCCAGGCCTACTATAAACCCCGACTTTGGGGTTTATAGTGTAATCGTCCCATAAATATATGTCAAACATTATCAATTTTTATAGCAAAACAAGCAAAAAGACAAATAAAACACTTTCATAAATTCATAACAAGATTTATTTAAATCGGAACTGAATCAATCCTAATAGCCACCAAAATTGAAATACTCCAAATGACTTTTTTTTTTTTTTTTTTTTAATTTCTCTTTGAATATTTTAGCCTATAATAGAAGCTTAGGTTATGAGAACCTAATTTTTTAGCGGCTTTATTTAACGAAACTAACTATTTAGGATGCTGGTGTCTATTCTTCTATAATTCGAGAGTTTTTTTGTATAATTATGAAAGTACATTGAACAAATTGCAAGCGACCAAGTAGTTCAGAAATCACCACTACAAAATTAATTTCTTTCTAAATATTTTGCCCCAAAAATAGAAATTCACATGATAAGCATCTGGCATTTAATGGACTTTATTTGACGGAATTTATAGTTTATGGTGTTGGTGCCTATTTTTCTATAGTCTAGGGGATTTCGGGTAATTATAAGAGTACACGAGGAAAGTGAGAGCAACCCGGTCATTCAAGACCTTAAACCCTAAAAAAAAAAAAAAAAAAAAAAAAAAAAAAAAAAAAAAAAAAAAAACAAAAAAAAAAAAAAAAAAAAAAAAAAAAAAAAAAAAAAACCTATTTATATACATATATATAGTTAGACTATTGTAAAGTATACTTGCAACTTTTAAAATGAAGATCGTCCTAATAATAGTCATTAGTAATGCCTTAATAGTCATTAGTAATGCGTGAATCACTAATAATATATTATTAATGATCTGCATTTGGTCTGCACCATAGAAACCGCACGATAATTTGACTTTGTATGTATGTGTTTATATATGTATATAAAATAAATATTTCATCTTAATATGAAAATATCATATTAAATACTTTTATCACAGTTGTTAAATTTCTTTGGATTTGTTTAGTTAATCAAATCAGGCCTATCTATTTAAAATTTTGTCATATGGAGCTTAACTAATAGGTTTTTAGTATAATATTATTAAGTAACTTGGACGATGAATCCCAAGAGCCATATAGATCATTTGTACAGCCCAGACGATCTCTACATCCATATGGGGAGATCTCAGATAAAATTACAATCAGATCCAACCCAACGGCCCATCATAGCTAGGGGTCCAACATATGGATAAATCCTAGCCATGGCTTGAGCTTTAGAAGTGCAACGTAATGCACAAAATGCTAGAAAATTTTATTTTTCTGTTCTCTTCTAACAGTCTTTTTGTCTAAACACTGCTTTTAGCGTCAGAGCACCATTGGGCCAGTACTACATTGATCAAGCTTTAATTTTTTTTTAAATAGATACATTTTAAAATTGAATTTATTTACTTAAGAGTTTTTACAATTAATTTGTATAATTGATACCTTTTTAAATTAAAAAAATTGCACATTTGTCCAATATAGTTGAAATTGACAAAAAAATATTACACATTTGTCCAATTTAGTTAAAATTGACAAATTCTATCAACCTTTTTTTTTGGTGTATGACCTTCAAAATTATTTTATTCATTTTTAATTTTACCAAAAACTAAAAAAAATTAAAAAAGAGAAAAAAAAAACTATAGATGAATTTTAAATTGTTTTTTTCATGTTTTAAATTTTTTTTAAATTTTTGGTACAATAAAAAATGAAAATAATAATTTTGAGGATCATATGTTAATTTAAAGTTGATAGAATTTGTCAATTTTAACTAAATTGGACAAATATGCAACTTTTTTTTTTGTCAATTTCAACTACATTGGACAAATGTGCAATTTTTTTTAATTTAGAGGGTAGCAGTCGTACAAATTAATTGTAGAGACCCCTAAGTGAACAAATTCAATTTTAGAAGGTACTAAAATACATTTAAACCTTTTTTTTTTCCATTTTTTGCAGGTCGTTTAACTCATCTTATTAAAGTGTTATTGCGAGAAAAGGACTTGTAAAGTGACTATAAAAAGTTTTAAGCGAAATGCAATATTCACTTCCCAAAAATAAATAAGCCAGTCTAGAAGATAGTATCTTATGTAATAAAAGTTTATTGACAAGCAATGTCACATTCCATTTAGTGTTTAGCATGCGATTTATTTAATACTAAAATTCTATATGAAAAAGTGAAGCTATCCCACGTATGAATGCTAAAAAAGAATATGAGCTGATATGTACCTAAGATATAAAAAAGTTTTCCCAAAAATAGTTGATGAAAACAGAAAGGTAGGGCCACAAATTAAATCAAGATCACGAAGCCAAGAATTCCTGAGATTTCTTTTCGTACTTGAACCCATATGTTTCCGATTCATCAGCACATCATACAAAAATGCCCCCAAGCTTCCCTTGGCCCATCAAGTCTTTGTAGGCCTCAAAAAACCCATCATCAGGCCCAAACCTTGCCCACCATCACTTATAAAACTGGCCCCTTTGTATATTTCTTTTGAGACAACTTTATTCCATTGATGCCCGCATCATCCATACTTAGATCTTTTGACCTCAATGTCCAAAAAATATGTCAAATTTCCTAAATCCTTCAATGAAAATTCTTTGTTAAGATGAGTGATAAGATTTTCCACAAAAGCTGAAGTTGACCCAGTTATAATTAGATCATCTACATAAACAAGGACAAAACAATGAACATTACCTTCTTCAAAATGAATAAAGAGTTATCAGCTATTGAACCAATGAAGCCTCTTTGGAGTAAGCTTTCTCGAAGCTTGTCAAACCAAGCTCTTGGGGCTTGTTTTAAGCCATAGAGAGCTTTCTTGAGTTTGCACACATGAGTTGGATTATCTTTGCTGACATACTTTTCAGGCTGTTTCATGTAGACAGTCTCTTGCAAATCTCCATTTAAAAATGCATTGTTGAAATCCAATTGTCTTATAGGCCAGTTGAATGTGAGCAATTGTAAGAATGACCCTAATGGTTGAAGGCTTCACAACTGGAGTGTAAGTTTTGAATAAATCAAAACCAAGTTTTTTATGAAAGCCTTTAGCTCCCAATCTTTCTTTGTATCTTTCAACACTTCCATCTGCCTTGTACTTTATTCGATACACCCACTTGTTCCCTACTATATTCATCTCTAGTGAGTAAGGTACTAGAAACCATGTCCCTGTACTGATGAGAGCAGTATATTCTATATCCATGGCATATTTGCATTTTTGATGTTGCAAAGCTGTAGTTACTATCTTTGGTTATGAGGTGAATACATTTCCAATGTCAGGACATTCAAGTTTTGAATGTTCAACTATTTTTCTCTCAGCATGACACTTCGAAGTTTCTGATTGATAAGCCTTAGGCTTCATGATTCCATTTTTGGATCTTGTAATCATGGAGTGAGAGTTATGATTATGTGAGGCTAAGTTAATACTAGAACTAGAAATGACCACTTGACTTGGCACTGAGTTGTTTCCTTCATTATTGTCATTATCAACATTTGAATTAGGTTTAGCAGCATCTAAATCATAGTGAACAAGTATAGCTAACTCAGAACAACTGTCAATGCTGTTTGTGCTATGTCTTGAATTATGTGTATCTGACTTTTACTCTAACTCTGATGATGTAATATGAGTATCAATTGGTCTGTGGACTTCAGTTATGTCAATAGGAACATTTTTTGATTGTGTGACTTCTGTTTGAGTATTATCATGAATTGCTGAAGTTATCATAGAGAAGGGAACAACAGAAGAAAATTATGGAATACAGGTTTTGTGAGTTTGTGGGTTGAGAGCTTGTTTTGATACAAAACCAGTAGCAAAAGGAAACTCTTCTTCATTAAATTCCACACTATTAGAGACATATATCTTGCCAGATGGATGCATGCATTTATAACCTTTGTATTCCTCAGCATAACCAATAAAAATGCACTTAGTTGTATGAAATTGTACCTTTTGAGTGTGAAATGGTCTAAGATAGGGAAAGCAGACACATCCAAAGACTCTTAGTCTTCCAGAGTCTGCAATCTGATCGAATAGCTTCTCATAGGGACTTTGAAAGTTTAATACTACTGTTGACAATCTGTTTATAACATAAGTAGCCGTCGTGAAAGTTTCCCACCAAAAATCAAGAGTCATATGAGCCTATGAGAGCATACTTAAACCAGTTTCACTAATACTTCTGTGTTTTCTTTCAGCCCTGCCATTCTGATTATGTGTGTAGGGGCAGGAATGTCTAAACTGAATTCCATGCTGTTTCAAATAAGGAACAAAACTTTTATACTCACCTCTCCAGTCTGACTACACACTTTTGAGTTTGGTGTAAAATTGTATCTCAACTAACTTGTGAAACAAGACAAAGATTTGCAATGCTTCAGACTTGGTTTTTAATGGATAAATCCAAGTGTATCGTGTAAAATCATCAAAAAAGTGAATATAGTACTTGGTTTTGAGATTGTAGGTGAGAAACCCCAAAGATCTGTATGTATTAATTCCAGAGGAGAAATAGATTTTGTTTCAGCCTTAGGAAAATGCTCCCAGTGCTGTTTTCCATGTTTGCAGACATCACAGAATGACAACACAGTGTTTTTTTCTCTTATACTCATTCTTGAATCATATGTTTACCACTTTCTTCAGAACATGTAGAGAAGTATGACCCAAGCGTCTGTGTAGAACATCAGATGTTATTGATTTTTACTTATTCCCAGTCAAAACCTGTAAATTACTCATTTCTGATTGACAGTCACTTGTTAGTTTCTTATCACACACAAAGGTATTTTTATTCAAAGCTGGTTTTACTACATCAGTTAAACTTTGAGTAGACTAATTATTGAACATCGTTGCTTTATTACAATCACTATTAGAAGAAACAGAAGAACCAAACTCAAGTTCAGAAGAGCCAATCTTTACATGTGTGTTTGATTTACAAGAACCAGACTTTACTTCACTTTTAAAAATGGCTTGTGTTTCACCAATTGGAAATTGAACATTATCTTAGCTGCAAACAGTTGAATTCACAGAGGATATTTTGAACTTTCCATTGAGTTGAGATTGTGGACTTGATGAAACCATAGGAGGCGTTAATTGTGTTGTCCATGGAACATCTAGTTTATAAAACCCTCCTTCGAGTATTCCTCTAAGTAGCACTACTCCCAGCTGTTTATGCTTAATGAAACATAGATTAGTATGAAATTCAACATACACATCATTGTCTTGCACAAGTTTAAATATGCTAAGTAGGTTCTTGGAAATTGAAGGTACTACTAGGATATCCTTTAAGAGAATTGAATATTCAAATAGACCTTTTATAACTATGTTTCCAATAGCAGTTATCTTAACCCCAAAGCCATTACCAACTAAGAGCTCATTCTTACTAGTGTAGTCAACATGCTGAAGCAGGTGTGAGCTGTCTGAAGAGACATGATTGGTGGCACCACTGTCTAGATACCAGCTTGGATCTTCAATTGGTATTGGTGTGATGAAGTTTGTTGCTAAGGCTGTTGACTGACTTGAGTTATCAGCTGATCCAGGCAATAGATAGTTTGATGAAATAGTTGGTCTCATAGTCCGATTTGACCCTACAGTTATCACAGTTCCAAAATGAGGAAATGTTGTTAGCAAAACTTGTGTATTGCCAATAGAATTTTGAATGCTATTATGAAATTGTTGACCATTAATCTGAAAACCACCATTGGCATTTGGACTGTTAAGTGCAGTTGGCTGAGCAAAATATTGACCAAATGGTGACTGAAAATTCCCATATCCCCCATGTCTTGAGTATTGAACCATATTACCCATAGGAAGCTGAGCAAGCTGAGTAGAACCAAGATTAGATTGTGTTACAGGGTTGACTGGATTTCCAAACCGAAAGTAACATACATCAGTTGTATGTCCAAGCTTCTTACATATTTGGCATTGTGGTCTTCCAAGTTTATTCTTCCCTTTAAACTTGAATTTGTTTTTATCAAAATCACCAAGATTTTCATACTGAGTATTAGAGCTTTCTTGATTTCCATATTTAGAAAACAACTGCTGATTCCCTTGTCTATTATCTTGAGATGAAATCTCAGTACTAAAGACATTATTCAAGCATTCATTTGAGTTTACAAACTCAGATTTTACACTATCAACATGATTAGCAAGAGCATTTTCATTCGAGTGCATAGTCAAATTATCAACATTGCATGAGGTTTTTGTATTTACTAAATTTGCAGCCGTAGAGAAATGTGAGCTTAAATCTACAATAGCAGCAGTATTTTGTGATTCAATTCTATGCTCGTAATAAAGGAGATGTTGTTTTACCTCTTCGAGTCCTGGAATAACTAACCTTGTAGTCAAGTTTATAACTAGCATTTCATACTCGGATCCAAGACCTCCCAAAATGTAGGAAACTAGATCTTCCTCAGTGACATAGCCACCTCCTGCAACCAATAGATCGGCCATGCTTTCATTCTTAAAAAGTATTCAGAGATACTCAAGGAACCTTTCTTTGTGTTTTGTACCTGAATCGTCATTTGCATTTGATTCATTTTAGATTTAGATGCAAAGTTCTAAAACTCGCCAAATTCTTCATGAGGATTTTAGTCCAATAACTAGACTAGCAATAGATCGTGAAATGGCTGCAATAATCCAACCGATAAGAAGTTGATCTTGTAGAATCCATAGTTGCTGCTCCGATGAGAAACTTCTGAGGATTTCTTCATCAATTTCACATTGCAGAGCACTGGCTTCTTCCATGAACATAGGTTCTTCTTTTAACACAAACTTATCCAATTTGTGTCCCCGTAATAGTGCAATTACTTGTGTTTTCCAAATTAAGTAGTTTCCAAAATCTAATTGTAAAATTGAGCTAGGAAACGGAGAGATTGTGACCAGATTCCTGCTTACCACAACCATAGTTGCTCGATACTTTACTGAGTCAACATTCGGGATCACTGAAGCTGGTGTTTGATGATCGCTTTGTAACTCATCCGCCATTGTTGTAGATGTTGGAGCTCTGATACCATTAGAGAAATGTATTTGCAGAAAAGAAAGAAAAGTAAGGGAGAAAGATTGAAGAAGATTATCTTTGTATTGATTAAAGATTGTAGTTATTAATCTGAGCTTCCAGATTACATACTTATATATCTGGAGCCAAGCTTCCTATATACTAAACACATGATTGCATGATAGTTAATTGTAACCAACTAACTAATCAATTAACACGTGATGAGATGAGCTGGCATATAAACAAACTAACTGAAGTCTGATTTAACTAATCAATGCCAGCGCGGCAGTAGCTTAGATAAGAGATTACTCTAACAAATTGCTACCAGTTGAGTAATCAATTGCAAAGGCAAGAATGAAGTGAAATTCCACATTGGAATTTATTGGTACTTCTGATAACTTTATTGAATAAGACTTTGCATTTTCCTAGTAATTATACATATATATGAGCATGTCTAATTAGGATACGTACCATGTTGAAGATTTTGTTATAATTATATTCATAGGTCCATTAATATTAAAATAAAGACTTGCATTTTTCTGGTAAATTATGCACAAGGATGTTTAACTAGGATACTTACCACTGGTTGGAGTGCAGAAGAGGAGGATGACCAAAAGGGTAGCGAACAACTCCATGTAGACCTGAAATTGCATTAGTCCTACCCATCACACCAAATTTATAAGTGATGAAAAATGTGGATTTCACCTCGGTTAGCATCTAGGGGGCTCTAGCTCTTATCACCAAAAGTATATTCTCCTCTCTCTCTCTCTCTCTCATATATATATACACATATTATTATTGGCAGTATATCTGCCTAGGAGGCTTAATTTATAAAATAACCCAAATTCAGGATGTTGCTTTGATGAGGGTGGAAATGAATGCATAATGATATGAATTGAATAATGGGAGCTTAAACCAATGGTGAGCAAAAAGCTTGTACCATAAAAATAAAAAATAAATTAAAAAAGTATCAAAGCTAGCGGTATTGTCGGTTTTAGTAAAAGTAGAGTTGAACTGCATTATAGATGTTAGATTCTTATATTTTTTAATCTTATGTGGTTCTTCTATCATGTTGTTCCACCTTATACGGCAGATTCCATATACTTAATTTTTTTTTAGTGAATCTGATTCCATATAAATTGAACACCATTTTTAATCTGTTTCGGATATTTCCTAGAAACAAATATGGTTCCCTAATTAGCTTCATTGCCATTAATTGGTTTTGAAAATATTTTTCTTAGAAACTTGAAAAATATGGACTTTTGCTAATTCTGATTGGATTGCTAGTTTTTTTTTTTTGGCGATATTGGATTGGGAGCTTGCTGGGGAAAAAGGGAACTATTTGATCATCACCCTAATCATATAATTAAACTAAACTTTTGTTTTTGTTCTTTTGATTTTTTTTTCTCTCACCTGCACTCAACCAACATTTTGGCCAATTAATATGTGAAGTAAGATTGAATAACAACTCTCCATAATAATAATAAGACTGAAAATATACTTTCAAATCCTAAGCTTGATCCATAGAGAAATCTTCTATCTTTTTAGTTTATAAAATATATTGAAATCTCTAATAAAATAATAATAATAATTGTGTATAAATACTTTTATAGATAATATTTTATCTGGCCGTCACATATAGCAAAGTTTATTCTTTCTTTCTTTGTTGTTTACTAGTTACAAAAAGACAGCAATCTCATAGCCGTTTTAAACACTTAGCAATTACATATCCAAATGTTCTTTGGATTCCCCTAATGTGGGGAAATTTAGGAGTTAATAGTTTTATAATTTTTACCGTTTCAAAGTCAGGCTCATTACTAAAACTATGCTCGACTCAACCTCATCAAACCAACCAAATAATCTAGCTGTTTAATATGCTCTTTTTCAAATCCGAGATGAATATCGAAGATGATAGGAGTATTTTTCAAGCTTCAATCATAGAAAAGTACAAAACAGATGCATGCAAATTCATTTGTCCCTTTAGATGTTTTGTTTAATTTCATCCACTTCTCCTTCTTATGTTTGACTTAAATACAATTGATTCCTATTGATTTTAAAAATATCATCAACTTCTTCTCAAATTTAATAAATCATTATCTTCCTTCGCTATTGTTTAATTTACACCTTTTAGATTGATATCGTCCACAGCTCCTATAGAGATACTAGTTGTAATTTTTAAAGTTTAAGGATCTAATCTGAAAAACAAATGTTTTTTCTTCTTCTGGTGTTGCCGTCCACTAGGTATAGTGAAATTTTACATTCATTCATTCAAAAATATAAAAAATGAAAAATAAACAGTGTATTAGTTAATAAAATACCTTCTTTTTACATACAAATAGAAAGACAACCAGAGATTTATACATGCTAAAAGATAAACAACATAATGCAGTAAAATACCATGGAATCAAATATAAAGTTCTATCTCTGGCTAGTAGGGAATAGCCAGAAGTGCTTGAGACTGTTTTTCATAGCGGAAACCGTTTGCTTTGGAATCATCTGCGGACCAAACAAAGATACCATGAAGTTTGTTCTGACTCTTAAGCCTATTGCAGGCTATGAAAAAACCATTTTCTGGGGATAATCCACCACTTCCATCGCTGATAAAGCTCGCCAAAACCTGTCCACCATTATAATTTGAGCTTTGTGTGTTGAAATAATCCAAGAACTGTGACACTGATGTGCCTTGATCATATGCATAGAGTTGGAAATTCACAGTCTATTAGGTGACCATAACTATTCCACAATGCCAAGTAATGGCTTTGAACTTGATCATCATCAAATGGAGCTATAGAGGCAAACGAGATAACCCCATTTGCCTTCAGGGTCTTTATGAGCCGTCCGATGCACTCAGCAAACGTATCCCGCCATTGAAATGCTCGTAGTCAATGTCAATGCCATCTAGATTGTAGTCTTTGATAATCTCTGTGAGTGAAGAAACTGCATTGGAAACCCTATAATCTACAGAGGAAGGCTTGAAGTAAGCATAGCCACTTCCAACACTATCACCTCCTAGACTCACGGTTACTTTGACATTCGAATGCTTGTTTCTTATGGATGGAACTTGGGAGGGGCCAAGATTATTAGTGTCCCAGTAAATGTTGAATTTTCCATCTGTAGGGGAAGAACCTGAGGCGTCATAGTCTATGGTGAATGAGAGAATGAAGAGGAAATCGACATTCGGGTTAATGGGGACATCAGAGAACTTAACATTGTTGAACTCAGCTCCTATGTATTCTCGGAAGAGCTCAGAAGGGGATGCTTGGATCAATGTGTGGGAGATGAAGATTGATTGAAGGAAGAAAAGGGTGATGAAAAGCTTTGAGAGTTCCATAGCAGTTGAAGATTAATTAAAGTTGTGTTTGGCTGTGAAGTGAAATAGAATTTGTCTGGTTGATTTATATAGTGGATGAGAGAATAAAAGAATGGTAATTGATCTAAATATGTGCCGTAGCAGTAAGCTGTGTTATGAAAGTCCGTTCCTCTACTTCACAATTATATTAAAGAAAGAAAGAGTTTATCTTTGACTGCAGGAAAGCAAACTATTTGTTTGAATCCACCATTGTTTTTTCTGCAAAATAAAGAATGTCTACTCGGAAACCTTGTCAACAAAGATAATGATTTATATATGCCTTTGTGTACTCATAATTTGTCTAATTCTGTTTATTTCTTTTTTTATTTGGTGGAAGTTGTTCCCTCACTGTACTGCTGTTTGTATTATTATTTTTTTCTCCAATATGACCTATTATTTTTTTTTGTTTTTTTTAGTCTAAATGATCAGCTTAAGCTAACTTTGAGCTAATATATTATTGACCCATCAACCATCTCTATTTGGGCAATTTTACTAATTAATAGATATTTTGCCATTTGGGTTATGAAAACTCTGTTTTACAATGTTTTTATTTTCTTAGTTCTTCATGCTTGAATCAATAGTAACGATGAAAACTCTGTTTTGGTTAAATATTTATCGGAAACCAAGATGCATAAAACAGAGAAATGATAATTATAAGTAACAAAGGTGAACTACAATGAACCTAATTCAACTGGATCTTTGCATTCCTTTATTTTGAAATTGTAAAAGAACAAAGAGCAACTTCTATGCCATAACTTGAATAAATATATATATCTGTATGTTTATCTCTATTCCTTTTCCTAGAAACAGAGGGAAAATGTGAGTTGAAAGTCAGGTGTTAAGTTAACTAATTGACCCCCAAAAACAATAAAATAAATAAATAAATAAAATAAAAATAAAAAGTAGTGAGGACTATCTTACTTCATTGATGTATAAGTTATAATCAGGTGTCCAAAATATTTCTCAAGTATTAAAAGTTTAGAACCAATTCTATATTGAAATTATAATGATTTCGATAACTTGTATAAAATAAAAATGGTATGCCCTGCAGCAAAGTCATGGATAATGACAGTAATATGATTTAAATTCCTGAGAAGCAATTCAAGAGTTGTAAAAAGACTTATTGCATGATGATCTACAGAGAAATTTTGAGTTTTTTTTTAATAAACTAGATCTACTTTTCGAAACACCATGGAAACAGAATTATCCACGGATCAAACTTCAAAGGGCAACATAGTTATAAATTAAGGAGTTGTATTTCTTTTTGCTTCTGGTGTTTGCAATCCATTACATGGTGAAATTTCATTAATTCCATCACAAATACACACGCGCACAAAATACAATATTTTTACATGCAATTAAATAGAAAAGAAAAACAACCAGAAATTTGTACATGCCAAAAGATGAACAACAGCATGAAGTACAGTATAGTGCTCTTGAGGCAGGCAGAAAACAGGTTCGAATTTATGCATTCTCATAGTTACATTACAATTCATAAGGTCTAATTTAATAACAGACTGTTAGAAGATAACATTTTTAGTGATTAAAAAAGAAGAATGGAAGAAGAAGATACTGCAAAATGTTGTGTGCAAGCTACTCTGGAGAAAAATTTAGTTTAGGTTTTTGGTTTAGGATTCTTGTTAATTTTACTGTGAAGTAACCATTTTAGTTATTTTGTAATGTAATTAACTTTTGTGGAGTAACCATTTTAGTTATTTTGTAATGTAATTAACTTTTGTTATATTCTGTTTTGAAAATGCATAGATATTTTTTGACATTTGTAAAAAAGTTATTGTAGCTTTTGCATTTTGCAACTTTTGTATATTGCAGATTAGGCACATAGTAGCTACTCATGACCATTGGTCAGAAATGTATATGTATTGTTGAAAATTCAAAATGAAACAAGTTTTACTAATTTTTTTTCCGCTCAAGTTCTCTCTGCAACTTTCTTTCTACTTTATTTTTTTAGTGAAACTCTCGATGATTCTCACAATCTGGTATCAGAGCCATACTTTCTAATCTTTGAGAGGGCTAAACTCATTTGTAGAACAAAAGGAAAGTGAGCTAAAGGGTCATACAGCCCAGAGAGTAAAAAAAATAACCAAAAAGTCAGACAAGTTGAACAGGGAGTCCATGTTGTTAGAAAAGACCTAGTCTTTGAGGAATCTTCCTTTGAATATAAAAAGGATGTCACTACATCGTCTCCCCAAAGCCCTAAATAAGAGATTTCATCAGAGACTGATTCATCAAAAAAAGAGTCGAACCCATAAGATGTTTTAATACAAATTAGCAAGTGGCCACAAACCAAGTCTCAAAAGAGGTTTCCGAGCTCAAATACACTATTCTAGAGCTAGAAAGATACTGGGCAAGCCACTATCGATGAACTACTGGAAGGTAACCTGAGTATAGATAAAGAACCCAGGCCAACCTATTCCTTTTCTTCACCTTCTTCTCACTTGATATTTTTTTCTGCTTTTTTGTGCAATCTCTAGTTGTGTATTGTTTAGATCAAATTTGAATGCAAAGCCTTGTGAAATGCAGCTCGAACCGACATATCAAACTCCTTTGCCCAGGAGGCTCCCATCACTAGCTAACTCCATATAGGCCTTATGGAACCATCTAATCTAGGGCGAGCCTCAAAGCAATATATTTCTTTCATCCACTCCTTCAATCCATTACAATGTTAAAATACATATTCAGCTCCATCACCACTAGTTTTCACTGGTGAAAATTACAGCATCTGGTCTATTAAAACTAGACCAAATGAAGCAACTGTTGCTTCACTGTGTTACTTCTTAGTCACTTCTTCACTGTGTTGCTTCATCCTTGTTCCAAGTTTTCATTGTTGCTTCAATAGTTGCTCAAATGATGCAACACCATGAAGAAGTGGCTAAGAAGTATAAAGCCTTGGCTACCATCCATTCTTCAGTCTCAGATGTTATGTTTACAAGGATAATGGCTTGCTCCACATAAAAAAAGACTTGGAACAAACTCAAAGAAGAGTTCCAAAGAAGTGCTAGGACAAGGCAAATGCAAGTCCTCAACTTGAGGAGAGAGTTTGAAACTCTCAAGATGAAGGAATCTGAGAAGGTGAATGATTTTACAGAAAGAATGATGAAAGTTGTGAATGAGATTCAAGTTCTTGGAGAAGAGCTCTCTGATAAAAGAGTGGTGGAGAAAGTTCTAATGAGCTTACCTGAGATTTGAAGCTAAGATATATTTTCTTGAAGAATCAAGAGATTTTAATGAGATATCTCTCTTGAAACTGTTGAATGCACTTCAAGCCATAGAACAAAGGAGAGATATTAGGCAAGATGAAGCAATTGAAGCTGCCATGGTGGTGAAACAGAAAGGTAAAAATGTTGTCTTTACCTCAAAAAGCAATTTCCAAGCAAGAAAGAGAAAGGGAAGGAGAGTTCAAGCAGAGATGCAGAGAGGAAAAAATTTGGGCCATGTTTCCATTGTAAGAAAGATGGACATACTGCCAAATTTTGTTCGTTTAGGCCAAATGTCCAATTTAGGCATTGTAAACAATTTGACCATAGAGATAAAGTTTGTAAGAAGAAAAGAGAACAAGTCCAACATGTTAACTAAGCTCAAGTGCCAGATGAGATCCAAGAGAAACTAAAAAATTTATTTCTAGCTTATTGTTTCAAAGCTGTGAGTAACAAATGAGAATGCTAATTGACAGTGGATGTTCTAGTCACATGACTCACAATGAGCAACTCTTTGTGAGGTTAGACCGAGATGAGCATACAAAAGTCAGAATCGGTAATGGAGCTTTGATGGATGCTGTTGGAAAAGGATATGTGGTTGTCACCACACCAACAGGTACTAAACTCATTTGTTATGTTTTACTTGTTCCAAAAATTAGTGAAAATCTATTAAGTGTTGCTCAAATGTTAGGAAAACAATATTCTCTAAATTTTTCAAAAAATCATTGTGTTATATATGATTCTCAAGAAAATGAAGGCTTGTGTGTAAAAATGAAAGACAAGAGCTTTGTACTTGATTTGAGAGAGAATAAGCATACTGCTCTTAAGGCAAAAGCTGAGAGTGACTCTCGGCTATGGCACAAAAGATTTGGCCATTTTAATTATGGCTTTTTGAAGTTTATGCATGATCAAACAATGATCCGAGACATGCCTAAGGTGAAAGAAAGTGAGGGGGTTTGTGATACATGTCAGTTTGTTAAACAAAAAAGGTTGTCTTTTCTTTCAAATGTAGCTTGGAGAGCTGATGAGAAATTAAAGTTGATTCACACAGATGTGTGGGGACCAATGAGTGAGGCATCCTTTAATGGAAGTAAATATTTTCTAATCTTCATAGATGATTACTCAAGATATTGTTGGGTGTATTTTATTATACAAAAATTTGAAGTTCCTGCAAAATTTAAGAAGTTCAAATCTTTGGTTGAAAACCAGTCACAAATGAGCATTAAAATCATAAGGTCTGACAATGGAGTTGAATATACAGCTAGCTCATTTGAGACTCAATGCAAAACTACAGGGGTTATTCACCAATTCACTACTCCATACACTCCACAACAAAATGGAGTTAGTGATAGGAAAAACCGAACTATAACGGAGATGGCAAGATGCCTAATTTATGAGAAAAATCTGCCAAAATATTTTTGGGCAGAAGCTGTTAACACAGTAGTTTATTTGCTTTATAGAGTTTCAAGCAAAGCTTTGAATTCCAAACCCCTTATGAAATGTGGCATGGAAGCAAGCCTTCAGTTGATCATTTAAGAGTCTTTGGCAATATATGTTACATGCGTAGAACCAAAATTAAGAGAAGCAAGTTAGACAAAAAGACTGCTGTTGGAATTTTCATAGGTTACTCTTTGGTTTCCAAGGCATATAGAGTTTATGATGTGAATGCAAAGAAACTTGTTGTTTGCAAGGATATTGTTGTAGATGAATCAGCTTTATGGAATTGGAGAAAAAAAGAAGTTCATGAGGAGAAAAATGAAGTGGGAGAACCTCTCCCTCATCTTGATGGTGAGGAGGCGCTATTGGATGATGATGTGAATGTTGTTGGAATTAGGGGCACTGGACCTTTAACCGAGGTGTATGACATGTATAATATGGCCTTGAGTGACCCCTCTAGTGTGGTAGAAGCCTTCCAAAGTGAAAATGGAAGAAAGCAATGAGAGAAGAGCTTCAAATGATTGAAAAAAAACAAGCATGGGTGCTGGTTAACAAACCAAATCACAAATCTATCATTGAAGTTAAGTAGATTTTTAAGACAAAGTTGAATCTGGATGGTTCTTTAAATAAACTCAAGGCTAGATTGGTTGTGAAAGGTTATGTTCAACAATATGGAGTTGATTTTAGAGACACATTTGCACATGTGGCAATAATGTAAACTATAAGGTTGCCGTTGGAATTATCTGCACAAAATGGCTAGAAGGTATTTCATCTTGACGTAAAATATGCCTTCTTAAATGGTTTTTTGAAGGAAGAAGTTTATGTAAAGCATCTAGATGGGTTCACTATTCCATGAAGTGAAAGCAAAGTGTAAAAATTGGAGAAAACATTATATGACTTGAAACAAGCTCTTAAAGCTTGGTATAGCTGAATTGATGAGTATCTGCTGAAACAAGATTCAATAGAAGTGAAAATGAACCCATTCTCTACATAAACAGCCATGGAAACTTAATGCTAGTATCTCTTTTGATGACTTATTGGTGACAGGAGGAGATGAGTTTAGAATAGAAAATTTTAAATATGTCAAGAAAAAGGAGTTTGAGATGACAGATTTAGGTGAAATGAAATTCTTTCTTGGAATTGAAGTTATTCAAGGAAGTGAAGGTATTTTTCTTATTCAAAGAAATTATATTAAGGATTTGCTTAAGAAATTTAATATGGAAAGGTGCAAACCAGTTGCAACTCCCATGGTACAAAACTGAAAATTCATCAAGGATGATGGTTCTAGTATGGTAAATGCTTTTGTTTTTAGAAGTTTAATTTGCAGCCTACTATATATGTGTTCTTCAAGACCTAATATCCTGTTTTCAGTTAGTTTTCTCTCTAGATTCATGCATGCAGCCACAAAAATTCATTTGGAATTTCAAGAAACAAACATCAGTTGCTCAATGAACAGTTGAAGCTGAATAGATTTTAGCTTCAACTGTATCGAATCAAGCCATTTGGATTCGAAAACTCTTGC
This sequence comes from Ochetophila trinervis, assembly GCA_003254975.1. NCBI lineage: Eukaryota > Viridiplantae > Streptophyta > Magnoliopsida > Rosales > Rhamnaceae > Ochetophila > Ochetophila trinervis. The sequence goes on along the minus strand of QANX01001890.1, from coordinate 73,284 downwards.
TAGAATTGAAGGAAGAACTACTAGAAGCAACCATTATTCATTATGACAACATGTCAACTATATCGATAGCAAAAAACCCTGTCCAACATGGAAGAACAAAACATATACCAGTAAGGTATCAGGCTTTGAGAGACTTTGAAAGAAATGGTGAAATTAAGTTAATGCACTGCAGCTCTGAAGTTCAATTGGCTAATATTTTTACCAAATCTTTTCCAAAGGAAAGATTTGGAACATTAAAAAGTTTACTCAATGTTTCCTCCAAAAATGTCAAGGAAGAGTGTTAGAAGATGACATTTTTGGTGATTAAAAAAAGAAGAATGGAAAAAGCTGTTGTAAAATATTGTGTGCAAGTTACTATGGAAAAAAATGTAGTTTCTATTTTTGGTTTAGAATTCTAGTTAGTTTGTAATGGTTCTTTCATATTAAGTAACCACTATAGTTATTTTGTAATGTAATTAGCTTTTGTCATATCATCTGAAAATGCAGGGATATTGTTTTACTTTTGTAAAAAAGTTATTGCAGCTTTTGCATTTTGCAGCTTTTGTGTACTGCATATTAGGCACATAGCAGCTACTCATGACCATTGGTTAGAAATGTATATGTATTGTTGAAAATTCAAAATGAAACAAGTTTTATTGTTTTTTTTTTTTTTTGCTCAAGTTCTCTCTGCAACTTTCTTTCTTTCTACTTCCTCTCTTTGGTGAAAACTCTTAGTTATTCTCACACAGACTAGTTCAGAGTTTATAATAGCTCTTGTGATTTCTTCTCATGAATGAAGCCATTAGCTTGGAGTCATCTGCTGATCAAACAAAGTTGCCATGAAGTTGTTGACTACTCTTGAGCTTATTGCATGCTTTAAAGAAGCCATTTTTTGGTCGCTGGTAATGCTAGTTAAGACCTTTCCGCCATTATAATTGGAGCTTTGGTTCTTGAAGTACTTAACGAACTGGCTCACTGTTGTTCTTGGATTATAAGCTAAAACTAGAAATTATCATAGTCTATTATGTGGCTATAACTCTTCCAGATGGCCATATAATGTCCATGAAATTTAGCACCATATGGGGCCATAGAATCAAAAGAGATATCCCCTTCCTCTTGAGGATAGTTATAAGTTTTCCAATACAATCATAAAGGTATCAGGATCATAACTGAATTGCTGATAGTCAATGTCAATTTCATCCAAATTATACTCTTTGATAATGCGTCTCAACGAAGAAACTGCATTTTGAACTCATGAGAGGAAGGCTTGAAGTAAGCATGGTTATCTCCCACAGTATCACCTCTTAGGCTTAAGGCCACTTTGACATTTGAATAGTTATTCTTGAAAGAAACAACTTTGAAAGGGCTAACATTGTTGGAGTCCAGAAGATATCAAATTTCCCATTAGTAGGATTTTTTGAGGTGCCAGAGGTATAGTGTATGGCAAAGGACAGAGTAAAGTAGAATTCAACATTGGATTAATAGGAATGTCTAATTATCTAACATTGCATAACTTAGCTTCTATACATTCACTAAAGAGTTTTTGAGTTTCTAGGGGAGATGCTAATAACTCATGTGATTGCTTCTCGTGGATGAAGCCATTTTCCTTTAAGTCATCTGCTAACCAAACAAAGATGCCAGGAAGTCGCTGACTACTTTTGATCTGATTGCAGACAGTGAAAAAGCCATTTTCTTGGTAACAATCCACCATTTCCATCACTGATAATGCTATCAAAGACCTTTCAGCCATTATTGTTTATGACATGGCTATAACTCCTCCAGAGAGCCAAATAATATTACTAAAATTTAGCATCGTCAAATGGGGTTATAGAAGAAAAAGAGATAACTCCATTACTCTTGAAGATAGTTCTTGAAAGATCTTAGATCAAAGGAAAAAAGAGAAACTAAACCTCTTTAATTGACTGAAAAATAGAAGAAGTAGAGAAGAAAAACCGAAGAAAGTAAGCCACAAAACTCTCCCAAAATGTCATTGAATTTTGCTCAATATATAGTACAGCTAGATTTGTCAAATAGTAACAACGCATGATTTTTACCTAATCTGACAATAGCATGCTTGCATTTAATGCTTCAGCTTTTACACAAAAATATCATTTAATTTTAGCCTAAAATACATAAAGATATATGAGTACAATTGATTACTTAGGTTCCTAGTTACATTGAGAATGAACTAGACTGAATGACAAATACAAACACATATAGATGTTGTCTTTCTCCAAAGCAGCTCCTGCTTCTCATTATTTCTTCCATTTGTTAGCACTCTTTGGTATTTCTACTTCTCATTAATTGTCTTACCTTTTCTTCCTCTCTAAAAATACCACTCTCTAACACTCTTCTTTGGTATTTTTAGAGGTAACATTCAAAAGAGCTATCAATGGTCTAACTTTTGGTTCTCCATTTTCTTCACTAGCTGTCCACTTATCTTTCTTGGATTTGAGCTGCTCAATACTTTTCTCTTAGCTTTTAATATCTCTCCCATTTCAACAACTTGAGACACCATTTTATGCTCAACAGAACTACAACAAACTTGACCAAGCTCACTAGGACAATGTTGTGACTCAAACTGAACCAAAGATAAAATTTCTATGAAACTTAAGATTAAAACTTTTGTCTCTCGTTGAGACCTTCAACCAACTTCTCAACTTGAACGAAAATTTTGTGCAATGCCTACATAGAACTTTATGCCTAAACTATTTTGCCAAATGTCCTTGACAATGCACAATTTCAAACTAACAAAAATATAATTGTTGTATTTAATTCACAAGCTTTATTATTTTTTGTGGAACAATCTCGTTTGAGCTTTGTTGAGTTATATCTATTTTGCAAGCCTTAGCTAGTGGATGTCTTGTGCTAGCACATTCATAGTTTCACGGTTTCATTCCTTACACCTTGGTCCACGTGTTTCACTCATATTGTTGGCATGTGATAGTGGCATCACTTTATTCTTTTATATATATACATTATGTTCTCTAGGGTTTAGGTATCCAGTGTGTTTTGTGAGGTTGTGCGTTTTCTTTCTTCTTTTTCCCATTTCTCTATGTATCTAGGGTTAGGGTTTCATCTGAGTGATATGTAGAGAAAGCCTTATAGCTTTTCTTCTGCATTTGTAGAGAGAGTTTTAGACCTTGTTGGTGATAGATTGTAATATTTACACTATTTCAATAATATAGCAACTGCCCTCCACTATAGCCGAGGACATAGGCAATTGCCGAACTTTGTAAATTCATGTGTTCTTCATTTCTATTGCTTTGATATCTTTCTTGATATCATTAAATATGTAACAGTTGGTATCATAGACTTCTTCAAGTACAGAAGGTTTTCTATACTGCTTTGTTGTTTCAATTTTTCATTAGATTTGTTCTTAGGTTTCGTACAAATCTAACCAAGATTTGTGTAGGTCCATAAAGATCTGTGTAGATTTGTGTGTTTTGCTTGTCTATGTCTACTCTTTTCCAATTTCATAGAACCTAAAATCTTGGTTCTTGGAGATTCTAGGGCTTTTGATTAATCTTCTGGAGAGTCTAAGTCATTTTGGTTGTTCAGAAAGTTTTTATTATTATTATTTTTCATAACAAACACAAATAGTCTTAGTTTGCTTTCCAATCCTCTAGGAGCCAGAATTTATGTTCTTTGAGGTCCTAGGCTACCAGTTTCTTGGAAACATCCTGAAATCAACTATCGTTATTGATTTCCTTGTTTGCTTATTATTTGCTTTGTTTATTTTTCCCTTTCTTTAAGAGCTATCATACTTGTTATGGTATATGTTAGATTAACTCACAAGTGCATGAATCAACAAGTAATAAAGTGGATTCCTTTAAAAAAAAAAACCGATATCGATCCCACTAGGAATAATGTCTCTATTAGTAAATTTAAATCAATTGTAAATTAAACTTAACAAAAGTAAAGAGAGTTGTTTGAAAGTTTGTTGTTGAGTAACGAAGCATGAATTAAAGTAAAGCAATAATAAAAATTAAAGAAGGCAGCAAGTAAATATTCCAAAGGTTTTAAGAAAATAAGGATTATGACTTCACCACTATTACTCATATTTAGCCCTAATGCATTTTACATTCATAGGTTAACCCCCCTTTGACCATAAGTGACTAGAAGTTTATTCCTCAATGCATTCTAATCTAACAAGCACAAGGTATTTAATTATCCCTAATCTAAATATCGAAATTTAAGCCCTAAGACATGCAAAACCAATATGTTCTTGTCAAAGTTGTCACTAAGGCATGCAATATTCCTATAATCATGTATTTCATTGCTCATTCATATTTACATCCCTTATTCCTAAGCCAATATAAATACTAATCAATCCACCTTTTCATGGAAGCATTAAAAACTACAATGAAATATTAACCTTAAACATGAATCAAATTCAAATATGCATTAAACACTAAATAGTCATAATAGGGTTACATCATAATCCTCATAGAAAATTAGCTATACATGATCTTAGAATTATCCATCAAATAATTAAAAGACAACATAGATTAAATAACAAAGAGATTAAGAGTAATGAGATCAAATCCAAAGTTGATGGCTGCTGGAATTTGTTCTTCAATCTTCTCCTCTTGGCTTCTCTAAACTATGATCAAAGTCACAAGGATGACTCATCCAAGGCTGGCCGAATTCTCCCTTGAAATTTGCTCTGTGTATCAAAACTTTTCTATGTAAAAACTCTTAAGAACTGAACATAAAATCTAAGAAAACTGTTGTTTCCGTGAGAATGGAGAGAAGAAAAGAGAGAGGGGTGAGGCTATGATGGTTGCAGCCGTGTGGGCTGTGATGAATTGTGTGAATGTCTCTTGTGTTGCATGGTATTTATAGAAAATGTTTAGGAGAGGTTTAACCCTAGAGTCCTTCTAAAACCTAGAGAATATAGGAGATAATATGTATTCATGATCTCAAACTCCATAAATTCCCTACTATGGCTGGCCACCTCAAAGGTACAAGTGTATTTTGTGTCTCATGTTCACACTAGGTTTCAAAAAACATTCCTTATCTCCTTAGAAATCAAATTTGTATATAACTTTAATTCCTTTTATTCTAAATATTATTCCAATTAGTATAATTAGAATAATATGACCTCCCATGTGGCATATGATGTGGCAAATTTTGTACACATAGCAAAAGTGTGATGACATGACAGTCCAATCATCAAAATCATCATAGTAAGCCAAAATACTTTCCTTTTATATCTCCAATGACAGCCAAACAGATTCCAAGTACCTTTTGGGTGACCAAATGGACTCCGAATTCATTTATTCTAGTTGAAAAAGTAAAGTCTATGTCTTATCTTTCCAGTAATATCTTTTTTGCACAGATTGGACATCGGGAAGACACTCAAATTCTAATGTCCCCGAGATGGTGTAAATCTGCCGCAACTATTGGAAATGTTGATTTTGTAAATCAAACTGGTATTGATTGGCCAAAAAAATTGCAATGAATCTTTACAAAATTGAAGCCTAATGAATCAGGAATCATTTGCAACTAGAATCGCACAAAACCTCAAAGTGTAGCTCCATATATGATTTTCTCAATAAAGGTTGCATAGAAATACAGTAATTCCAGTTTTAGTATTTCTTTTACTAAAAATAGAAAAATACAGTAATTAAGTACTTTTCATTAACAATTAATTAATTCCAGCTCCAGATATATTTCTGAGATGATTATCTCAGATTTGGAAGGTTGTTAGGTTTGGTTGTTATCCTCCTTTGGAGGCTTTTTGTGCATCAATGCAGTTTATTCACCAAAACAAAAAATTAATTATAAACTAGCTAAAATTCAATATAAAAAGTGGCATAAAAACATTAACATTTTATGCCTATCAATACTGCATCTCTCTAATAACGCTGTGAGAAAGGTAAGTGGTTTGAAAACTGCTTTTCATATGTGTGTTATACTGGAAAAATTATTTCTTGAAAAATCCTTGTCTAATCGTATTTACTTACTTGAACAATTTTTTAGTTTTAAAATGGAAAATTTAGAACCTTAATGCAAACCTAGACATGTTGAATTGTATGCTTATAAGTCTTGCAAATAGTAAAATGAATTTATCTAATGAACATAATGCTGTGATATTATTAAATTCTTAGCTTCAAATGTATAAAGATGTTAAGAATGTGATTAAATATGGTCGTGATACGTTAACTGTTGATATTGTAGTCACTGCTCTTAGGTCTAAAGACTTAGAACATAAGTCTAATGGTAAAAGTGAAGGACTGAGTGTTAAGGGTAGGAACTTTAATGAAAAGCCTAATTTTAATAACAATTCTAATTCATATAGAAATACACCTAGATTCACGCCAAGAAATAATTCAAAGTCTAAGTCTCAGATATCTAATAGGAAATGTTATTATTGTAAAAAATATGTTCATTATATACATAATTGTTTAAAAAAAATGAGAGATTAAAAGGAAAGAAAAGTGGGAAACAGTCAGGGTAGGGTAGTGGAGATATATCTCATGTTACTAATTATGTGAATAATGTTGAAGTCGTAATGATATCTTCTTGTTTGTCTAATAATTAATAGGTTCTGGATTCTGGCTATTCATATCATATGGGCCCTAATCTAAATGCTTTTATTTCCTATAATGCTTCTGATGGTGCCCAAGTCTTACTAGGAATGATACTTCTTGTAAAGTAACTGGTATTAGTAATGTTAAGTTGTAAATGTATGATAGTTCTGTTAAAATTTTATCAAATGTAAGACATGTTTCTTGTTTAAAAAGAAATTTGATATTTATTGGTATGCTTAATGAATATGGTATGTCATGTAAAATTGAAAATGGTTTTATCTATGTCTGTAAAGATTTTGTTGTTGTTATGAAATGAATTAAAAAGAATGGTCTGTATATCATGATTTGTTTTAGGTGCTAGTAATGCTTCTGTTGGCTCAACTGTTTTGTGGCATAATATGTTAGGTCATATCAGTGAAACAGACTTGTATTATTTGCATAAACAACAATTTTCTAGTAATGATAAGATCAGGAAACTTGAGTTCTATGAGAATTGTGTTTTGGGAAAACATCATAGATAAAGCTTTAATTCTAGTACACAAATAGCTAAATATATACTTGACTTGTGCATGTTGATTTGTGAGGTCCTGTTAGAGTACAAACTCTAACATGAAACGAATATTTTATGTCTATTATTGATGATTTCTCTAGAAAAGTTTGGATTTATTTGTTGAAGTCTAAGGATGAAGCTTTTCTAAATTTTAAAGAGTGGAAACTCTTGTTTGAAAACCATACTAATAAATATGTTAAGGCTTTAAGAACTAATAATGGACTTGAATTCTCTAACTCTGAATTTGATATGTTCTGAAAATCTTTTGGTATTCTACGACATAGAACTATTAAGCACACACCACAATAGAATGACATTGTTGAAAGAATGAATATAACTTTGCTAAATAAAGTTAGATGTATGTTAATTTCTTCTGGTTTGCCAATTTTGTTTTGAGGTGAAGCTGTATTAATTGCTGCTTGTCTTGTAAATCTATCTCCTTCTACTATTTTAGATTTTAAAATACTTGAGCAAGTTTGGTCTAGTAGAAGACCAGATTTTAGTATTCTTAGAGTGTTTGGATGTGCTGCTTATGCACATCAATCTAAGGGAAAGCTAGAACCTAGGAGTGTAAAGTGTGTTTTTCTGGGTTATCCTATAGGAGTAAAGGGATATAGGCTATGGGTGAGAGAAGAGCATGGGTATAAGGTGATTATAAGTAGGGATGTTGTCTTTGATGAATTGTTTATGCCTTGTAGAGTTAAGGATCAGTCTGAGTCTCCAGAGGTTAAAGAGAAAGAAACTAGGGAACTTTAGTTATTCTCTGAGGTGGACAATGATGAAAAGATTGACCTAGAAAAGTCACCTATACAATTAGGTGATCATTCCTTAGTGTTAGTTGATTCTGCTGAGTCTAAAAGCAGGTGGAACCTGGAGAGTTCCAGTAGATTCTCACACACCTAAATCCAGCCATAAGATTCCTATTACATCTTTTGAACCCTCTACTATTCAGTTGGCCTCGCCTGGTTACTTGTTAACTAGGGACAGACCTAAAAGAAAGATTAAACCCAATAGGAAGTATGCTTATGATGAGTTCATGTCTTATGCCTTAGTTACTCTTCAGGACTTAATTGATAGTGAACCTAGATCTTTCTCAGAAGCTATTAAGTCTAAGCAATGTAGGTAGTGAAAGGAAGCTTTGGCAGAAAAGATGAAATCTCTTTACCAGAACAAAACATGGGTTCTGGTTCCTCCTCCTCCTAATAAAAGGATTGTAGATTGTAAATGGATCTTTAAAGTAAATGAGGGTCTGTCAAGTATAGAACCCATAAGATTTAAAGCTAGACTTGTTGCTGAGGGCTTTACTCAAGTAGAATGTATGGATTGCAATGACAGTTTTTCTCCTGTAGTAAAGTAAACCACTATTAGATTTATATTGTCTCTGGTTGTTAATTTTGATTGGGAATTGGAGCAACTTGATGTTAAAATTGCTTTTTTACATGGTGAATTGGATGAAACTATTTACATGAATCAACATGAAGATTTTAAGGTTAATAAAGAAAGTAAAGATCTTGTTTGCATTTTGAAAAAATCTTTGTATGGTTTAAAACAATCTCCATGTCAGTGTTATAAACATTTTGACTTTTTTGTGGTACAAAATGGTTTCATAAAAAGTCAGTTTGATAGCTGTCTTTATTTCAGAGACTTGTTAAGTGATAAAGCTATGATTCTAGTACTCTATGTGAATTATATGTTATTGCTGGTCCTAGTTGTAATGTTATTGAAATTGTTAAATATTTACTTAAGACTAAATTTGACATGAAAGATCTAGGTCCAGCTAAAAAGATCCTTGGAATAAGCACTGCTAGAAATATACATAAATTTGAAATTAAAATTTATTAAACATCTTATATGAAAAAGGTTGTATCAAATTTATTAAACATCTAATGGATAATGCTAGAATCGCTTATGTGCCTTTGAGTGATCATTTTAAATTATTTAGTGATCAATGTCCTTCTTCTGAATTTGAGAAAGAGGATATGTTGTTTGTTCCTTACTGTAATGCTACTGGTTATGTTATGTGTACTATGATATGTATGAGACTTGATTTGTCTCATTCTATCAGTGTACTAGTAGATTTATGGCTAATCTTAGTATATCACAGTGGGATGCTATGAAATGGTTACTTAGATATTTAAAGTATACTGAATTTGAAAGTTTAGTATATAAAGAGGGAAAGAAAGAGGTGGAGTTAGTAAGGTTTATGGATTTTGATTATGCTAGAGACATGGATAGTAGAAGATCTATGTCTTCTTATGTTTTTACACTTTGTAGTAATTTTATTAGTTGAAATTCTTAGCTTTAGTCTATTGTTGCATTGCCTACTATTGAAGCTGAATATATTGCAGCTACTGAGGCTGCAAAAAAAGCTACTTGGTTGAAAGGTTTTTGACCTGAATTAAAAGTTTTAAAATGTCTTGTATTATGATAGCCAAAGTGCTATACACCATTGTAAAAATCTTATTTTCATGAATGTTCGAAACATATTTAGGTAAAATACCATTTTATAAAGGATTTGATTTATAAAATTATTTTTAGGTTGAAAAAAATACCAACTGAATATAATCATGTTGATATGAGTACTAAAATTCTTTATGTTGGCAAGTTTAAGACTTTCAAATCTTTACTTTAAATAGGAGTAAATTAATTTAAGCAATGTACTTAATTTATGTGCTGAGAATGTGGTTTTTTGCATGTTGCTATATTATACTCTTGTGAATTAGGTGGCGAATTGTTGTATTTAATTCACAAGCTTTATTATTTTGTGTGGAATGGTGTCATTTGCTGCATTTTTGGGTTATATCTGTTTTGCAAGCCTTAGCTTGTGGTTGTCTTATGTTGGCCCATTCATGGTTTCACAATTTCATTCCTTGTAGACTGGCCCAAGTGTTTCTGCATATGTTCAAGATTGTTAGCACGTGATAGTGACTTGACTTGTTATTCTCTTTTATATATATATATAGACGTTATTTCTCTAGGGTTTGGGTATCTAGTGTGTTTTGTGAGGTTGTGCACTTTTTCTTTTCTTTTTTCCGTTTCTCTGTGTGTCTAGGGTTAGTGTTTCATCTGAGTAATTGGTAGAGAAAGCTTTCTAGCTTTTCTTCTGTGTTTGTAATAGAGAGAGTTTTAGACAATGTTGGTGATCGGTTGTAATCTTTACACTATTTCAATAATATAGCAACTATTCCTCACTAAAGCCAAGGATGTAGACAATTGCCGAACCTCGTAAATTTGTGTGTTCTTCATTTTTATTGCTTTGATATATTTCTTAATTGTTAAAAAATTTAACATCAATATTAAATAAAAATAAAAATAAAAAAAATAGTTTGTTGGCTGGTTTGGTCTCCAAACAGCAGCTTCAACCTTACCTCTTTGCATTTTCTTCTCCTTCTTTAATCTAAAACTCTCATTTCTTGAAGTTTTCCTCTCAGTACTTTGTTAAACTATTTTTTTTTCATCATTGTTATGAGTAAAAACTAAAAACCTACTTGGAATAAGATTTGTAGCTTTCTTCCTTTGCAACAATCCTGCACAGATCCTCCTAAGACCATTTAAAGCTGTAATACAGCTGAAAGATTTTGGATCAAAGAAAAAGAAAGAAACTACACCTCTTTAACCAACTAAAAAATAGAAGAAGTAGAGAAAAAAAAAATTGGAGAGAGTAAACACACAAATCTCCCAACATTTCATTGAATTTTGCTCAATATATAGTACAGCCAAATTTGTCAAACAATAACAACACATGATTTTTTCCTAATCTAACAACTACATGCTTGCACTTAATGCTTCATCTTTTACACAAAAATATCATTTAATTTTACCCTAAAATACATAAAGATATATAAGTACATTTGATTACTTAGATTCCTAGTTACATTGAGAATGAACTAGACCAAATGAAAAAAGCAAACACATATAGCTGTTGTCTTTCTCAGCAGCAGCTTTTGCTTCTCGTTATTTCTTCCATTTGTTAGCAACATTTAAATGAAACTTTTGTAGACATTAATTGTCTTACCTTTTCTTCCTTTATAAAAATATCATTCTCTAACAGTTCTGAGTTGTCCAATACACTTAGAGAAAGTATGAGGATCAGAACTAAAGTGCTTGTAATTGATGTCAATTCCATCCAAGTTATACTCTTCGATTATGTCTTTTAGTGAAGAAACTGTATTAGAACTCCATGTATCCACCGAAAAAAAAGATTGAAGTAGGCATGGACATCTCCCACAGTATCATCTCCTCGGATCAAGGCAATCTTCATGGACTAGTTGCTCATACTCAATCATATATACAGTTTATTCAAACCTCCAAGAAATAGAAGAAATCTTCATGGAAGAAGTAAGTAGATAGTCCAAAATATTCACAAGAGTTTCAATGGATAATTTTGTATCAATAAGCACAATTGGTGCCTACAAGTATAGCATCGTTTCTTATCAAGTTGAATTTCCTTATAAAGAATTTTCCAATGCAGAGATAGAAACCTCCAATGGTGAAATTTAAGAAAGGGTTAAATCAAAATCACAGATCTAAGTAGGACTAGCAGTTTTTAAATCCTTCAACTAATTTTCCTACAAATTGAATATTGATCCTGGAGGATCTGAGAAATGAATATATATATATATATATATTGGAGCCCAACAAGGGAATTCTTATTTTTTTTCTATTTTTAATTTTTTTTCTTTTTTGTTTTGTTTTGCTTTGAATTTTTTAGCATTTGGAACTATTGGGTTTAAAAAAATAATATTATGTATAACACAACAATCTACATGTTATTTTTTTTTCTCTTTTTGCTAAATTTTATATTTTACAACATTCATGAGTATTTTGTTAAAAATAAATAAATAAAAAATCTTACATGTTGGGCTCAATAAACTCCGCAATATGTACATTTTATAACAAATTTCTATTATATATATATACATCTATTATATATTGTATACATATATATTGTATATTATAAACATATATATAAGTGCGGAAATCCTAATGGTTTTACTCTGAGGATACAAATTCATTAAGGTTAGATTAGATCAACAAAAAGGAGCATAAGATTTTCAACAAATTTGAAAACTTAATACAAACACGAAATATATTATTAACCGATAGCTTTTTTTGGTTCACCAAAAACGGCATACCAAAGTTGAAACTCTGAAATAAGCTCAAAACAATTTGACAAAAATCCTAAGCTTTTTCTCTGCAAAATGAAAAGGGACTACTACCATGACTGAATTAAGATAATCAATATTCAATAGGATTTAAAAAAAAAAAAAAAAACCATTGTTGCATCGGCAAACCAAGGCTTAATCTCATTACTGGAAACCCCAAAGCATAAAAAAAGTGAAATTCATCGTTTACAATAACAATGACAAGAGAAACATAATTTCCTTCAAAGTCAACCATCATATATTTATTAAAATAAATCAAACAACCATTGAAATTGTGACACAACTTTTTATAGCATCCTAACCTAGGTGAAAACTCAAACCATGAAAATTTGCACTACAACAAAAATGCTAATAGGAGACGCAGAAAGGGCGTCGCAAATTGTAAACGGCGATGCAAGTTATTTGTTGCAAAATCGACTATCGCTGAAAGTGAAAGATATTCACAACAGATAAAACCCATCCTGAAAAATGACTAAATCAACGACGCAATGCATCGCCAAATGTGGTGTTTTTTTAGATGATTTTCCGTCGCAAAAAACTACTCAATTAGCAACGCACTGCGTCGTCAATTAAGGTGTTTTTCACAATAGAAATTTGTTGCAAAAAACAACGCATTGGGCGACGCAGTGTGTTGCCAATATATGTACAAATTAGCTACCAATTTCGTCGCTAATTATTTAGGCTATTTTTATAATAAAAAAAAACAGAAAAATTTGTCGCAGCAAATCCTTTAAAAGACATCGCTGAATAATTCAAATTTAATTTTATGACAAATTAAATGATTTTTTTAATTTATATTTTTAATAGTTTAAATTAATAAAAAAATTAATTTATTGTTATAATTTAGGGTCTCAATAAATCGATTATATCTTAAAATCTTATTTGAATATTTTATAAAATTAATTTAAATTTATAAATATTATTAATTAAAATGAAACAAACTTAAATTTCGTTATCTTTTATAAAAATAATGAATATTTTATTGCAGATGATTAATTTAATCAAAATGAGAGTCGATTAGTAATAAACAAAATACAAATGAGAAAAAAATGCAAATATATAAAAATAATGTGTACAACAAAATCACATACAGTAATATATTTCCATTAATACAATAATTAAATGCGTTATTGTTTTTCATTGCCTAGAAGTGTATATATATATATAGAAATATGCTATCTTACTTTAGATTAATTTATAAATGGGAGCAAAGCAACTGCCCATTCTGCTCTAAAATAATCTACGTACTGCTGGGTCCAAATCACATCTTGAAACTGCACATCCAGACCAAACAAGTAGTTCAAATAAGTATCAACTAATAATTATCAATTCTTATCGAATGTAAAAATGTTAGTAATCATTACCATCTCTGCTAAAGTTTTTCGAATAACATTATTTATTATAACGTCCCACATGATCATCATCATATAATACCCACATTCTGTACTTCTTGGTTATTTTACCATCTATACAAAAGTTATACAAAAATGTTAAATCATTATATTAAGTAGCTATAAGTAGCCATTTAACCATATACATTAAAAGTGTATTTATATATATGAATATATATATTTATGTATACCAATATGTACTCTATGTACCTTTGTTTTTGGCCATATAAGCTTTTCGTATTTAATTTTTGTTGTCCATCGGATGTACGGTTCCAATTCAAGTACGTCATATATGTACATTATATGCATACAATATATATATATATCAACACAAATAATATCATCATTAAATATTAATTATTAAATTTTATCAATAATCATCAATGCATATAGTTAATTATGCAAACTTATCTATCCAACAAACTTTTGAAGTCAACCATACGAGCACGGTTGTTCCCCGAAAGTGAATCATGAAACCATGCGACTGCTATGTATGGATCAACAACACCCAACATCCAATGGGACCTATGAAAATATATAAACAAAATAAAATTATATATGTTTACGTGTACATAATTAGTAAAATTCAAATAATATTATTATTATAAGAATACTTTATGTACTTTGACCAATATGGAAAAAACCATAGTTGACCCCTTGATGCTTCGTTCCATGGCATCAAAATTTTAAGTTCTCGCTCATCGAGGTTATTCCTTTCTACATTGGCAATATCTTCAGGGAGTATAAAACACTTCCCTAGTTGTTCGCCCATAAGTCAAGAATATAAATGCCTAAGCAGTGAATTATTATTTACAAGTAGCATAATTAATTGTATGTAACAAAACTATAGTAATAAAACTATGAGTAATGAATGCAATGAAGTTCGATTTGCATAACTTATGTAGAACAAAATGCAAGATTGTTGCAACTCTAGCATATAACAAAAATCTTAGATATCTTTCTTCGAAATGGATATCCATACTTCATAGCCCATAACCGTTGGTGGTAAGGAGGCCAACCACAAGTGATTAGTGTCCTAAGGGTCGATATGCCTTAACAATTCTAGTAGTGTAGGGCTAAGTTTTAATGAGCCGACATCGTCAACATCAGCATATGCCGACTAGGCCAGTACTAGTGTACGCCTTTGGGACCTATGTGAGCTATTTGATCCGGCTGCAAACACATGTTTTCCCTTTTAGATTTTCCTTTTTCAATATCCCTACAGCCAAATAAAATAAATGTTAGTATCACAAAAAGCAAAGAACATCAATGCAAACACTTTTCAATTTTATGTATCATATTATACACCTCATCAGATGGCAGAATAACAAGTGGACGAGGCCATGCCACAAATGACCCTTCTGCCTCCCGTATATAGACCATGCCGAATGATTGTACAGGTAAAAACACAGCCAGATCAATCACTGCATCCACAGAGACTCTAACATTCTATGTTCCTAATTTAACACCATGACAAACTGCATTATCAACTAAAGTGCCAATTTGCCACAATGTTATATCTTATCCCTTTTGCAAGCTCACATAGAATGTTCTGAATTTCAAACACATGTTAGAAAATGTCAAATAGTAATAATTATAAATAATATGAATATATAGTAGAGATTTAATAATGGTACACATACAAGCTGAGTTCTGAAATGGGTGACCTCATCGACCCGAGGACTAAGAGAATCTGCCTCAAGACCTGCTTCATATGTAGATGCCTATGGTGGTAGGTCAAGACCGCATACGGCTGCAAGATCACTAATGTTGTCCATTACGCCTTTCTTCCGGAAAACATCAAACAGACTACTCAACACCTGCTCCAATTTTTCTATCCTTGCAGTTTGGGTCTGGATCACGGCATCTACATCGGCTTCGTTCTTATTTGTTTTTGTGCTTCGCCATGTTGTTTTGAAATAATTCTTGACTGTGAAGCCTTTTCCTTTTCTTCGAAGCCGAAAAGGACACTCATTGTACCCGAGGGCTTGTGTAAGTACATCATTCGAAGTAAAGGCATCAAGAATGCCTTCAGTGACATTCATCTTCAAAGCATTCTACAAAATTTATTTTCGAATTAATTATAGACAATACATATAAAATATATTATATGACCACTAAATTGGGGTTTATAACTCACAATGTTTTCCAAAACGGACTTAACTTTCTAGTTGTCTACCAGTCCATCTTTCTTGGTTCTTGTGTGTATCCAATTTAACCAGGGTAAGCAACCGGTGGGTTGGCTGGTTGATGAGACCAAGCACTTGGTGCATGTGGTGGTCCTTGCTAGGCTCTTGGCCGAATTTCCTATTATAATGAGAGAGAAAGGTTGGGGCAGGGAACCCCGTAATTATGTGTGTTGCTATGAGTGTGAATGCATGTGATTAACCATTGTTATGCATGTGTGTGTGCTTGGCACTTTATCAAACAGATGGTGTGCACATTTTATGGGCAGGTTGTGCAACCATACAGGCTGGCATGGTTCAGGCATGGATGGAGCCTCAGTCTCGTGATGGATGGCTGACTAAGGTTGAGTGCCTTAGGCCGCACCAATTTTCACAGGGGCAATTCTGAGGGTCGAATTTTTCGCTCCTGTGCGGCCTAAGGCACTCAACCTTAGTCAGCCATCCATCACGAAACTGAGGCTCCATCCCTGCCCGAACCATGCTAGCCCGTATGGTTGCACAACCTGCCCATACAATGTGCACACCATCTGTTTGATAAAATGCCAAGCACACACACATGCATGACAATGGTTAATCACATGCATTCACACTCATAGCAACACACATAATTATGGGGTTCCCTGCCCCAACCTTTCTATCTCATTAGAATAGGAAATCTGGCCAAGAGCCTAGCAAGGACCACCATATGCACAAAGTGCTTGGTCCATGTGGCGTGCGGACCATGGAGAATATCCTGTTTCGTGTGGAGTGCGGACAGGGAGGAGAGCCTCAGGTTTCGCGTGGTGTGAGGACTGTAGGGTGCATCTGGTTCGTGTGGAGTTCGAACTGGAGAGATGGACAGGTTTCACGTGGAGTGCTGTTACAACCCAACTGCACTAGGTGTGCTGGCACCAACCAGCTTAGGCCACATGGCCTTGCAGTGGACAACCTCCTACTGCTGAGTTATGTGTTGGCAGCAACCAGCCTTGCCATCTGGTCGTGCAATTGCCTCTTGCAACTGCCTAGAGTCATGTTGTCTGCATCCTATGTGTCCCACATCTCGGTCCAGCTCCAATTCACCATTGGATGCACGCTACCAAGGCAAGGGCCTGCTGTAACCGCCCATAACTGTCGCCACAAGTCACCAGTGTCTGCTGCCAACTCATCTCGTGTCTGGCAGTCATGCAAGCAGCCATGTGGGCTTGCCTGCACACTCCACGCGTGCCTGCTGCATGTGCTTGGCACATTGGCGCGCCTAGCCTTCACGCCCCCCCTCAAGCCCACACATGCCCACTCATGCAAGCCCGCACCTGTTTGAACATGCGCTGCTGCCCACAACCAACCAACTTGCCTGCACACCGAGCCTGCCTGCTCGCCACATTGCCTTGCACCTTGGCACAACGCCATGCCAAGCCTACCAAGTCTGCACACTAGCTATGCCCATCAACATGTCTCAGTCCACAGCATGCTGGGCACCAACCCATGCCATGCTGCCTTGCTGCCTCGCATATGTGTGCACTGCCCACACGCACATGTCCTTATTGCGCCTCCCATCGCAGCCCACTGTGTGCACACATGCCTGCTCGCATGCACACACACACTGCCCTGCTGCGCCTCATCATTGAAGCCTGCTGCATACATGCATGCCTTGCTCGCATGCATATGCAGTGCCTCACTGCACGCACAGCCCACAGTCTGGTCCACGCACAACACCTCGTTGAGCCCCAGCCTTGCACACGCCTCACGCACAGCACCTGCCTGCACACACACCCACGTCTGCACATTTGTCCGCCCAACATGCTGCCTATTCACAGCATTGCGCCCATGTTGCTGCCTGCCTCACAGCACCATGTGAGCCCACGTTGCTGCCTGCCTCGCAGCACATGGCTGCACCATGGCTACTACCCCCAGCCACGCTGCCTCAACGCATAGGCATGCTAGGCCACTCGCCCATGCCATGCCTCACTGTGCACCGCACACATAGTCACCGTGCCTTGCTTGCACTGGAATGCACCCATCACAGGCACACCCCTCCTTCCTTGGCATGGTGCAAGACCAAACCATGCATTGGCCGAGTGTCAACACACAATGGTCTAATAGGCGGGTTGTAACTTATCCCGTACGGACTATTCCAAAACACGTGTCTCTCTCTCTCTCTCTTAATTTTTATTTTATTTTTTAACTCTGTCGGTCTTTTAATTTCGAACGTCATTTTTTTTCTTCTTCCATTTTCTTTCATTTTTAAAAAAAAATATTTTTATCCTCCTCTGTCTTCTTTTTTCAATTTTTACATTTCTTTTTTTTTTTTTGTAAGTTTTAGTTTTAGGTTTTTTCTTCTTCTTATCTTTCATTTCCTTCTCTTTTTATTTTTCTTATGTTCTTTTCTTCCCCTTCCTGCATTGCATCAGTGTTTAAGTTTGTTTGTTTTTTTTTACCTTAGCAATGTAACATTTATATATGAGAAATTATTTTGTTGTCTCCTATATTCAATTTTGAAAATTAATATTAATAATTTAATAAGTTAATTAGATAAACTTTTTAAAAAATTATTAGATAAATGCTTATATAATTTAAATCATTTTGCTTAATTAATTAAAAAGTCAATACATTGTAGTAATTATTATAAAAATAGTCCAATTTGGAAAAAATAATATTTTTTTCTGATTACAAATTTGGGAAAAATAAAATTGTACTCAAAGAGAATTGAGCATCGGCCTGAAAATGCATTATAACTGGATCATGCCAGCGAGTATAAAATGAATTATATTGAAAATAAAATAATATGTAAATATTATGTTATAATTCTACAATAAATAAATAAACTACAAATTGTTTAGCATGTTCTAATGGGTTAGTTTTCAGTTTTTTTTTTTTCTTTTTAAGAAAAAAGGAAAAATGAAAAAAGAAAGTAGTGAATCAACTAGATTTGATAAATATATGAAAGTTCCAATTCCTATGGAGCTGGAGTGTCTGTCAAGTGTGCCTAATCCCAAGAATCCCACGTCGAAGAACTCGAAGAAAACAATAAATTTTCCTGCAAATAGGGGCTTGTCTTTGTTTCTTATTTTTGTGAATTTTTTTTTTCTCTCTCTCTCTGATAAACTACCCCTTCCATGTGGCTATTTACCCTTTACGATGTGACACTAAGCAAGCCTCAACAGTCTCCACACATATTTTGTCCCTCACCTCCAAAGAAAAGCTCAAAAAATCAGAGGAAAAGCATTAGATGTTGGACTGAGATTCCTTCATCGTGAAGCACTCAGGAACAACGACAAGTGTCGTTTTATTCTTTGACATGTGTTAATTGAGGGATCATTAGCCATGGCAAACGCCAAGCCTGGCTTTCCACTTGTCTATTTGTCCACTCCCCACTATTTTTCCCCCCACCTACTAAAGCATTTTGGCTTTGCTTATTTGGCACTACGCTAGAAAAGGATTAGAGTTTTGGAAAAAGGAAGAGAACTTGGATTCTAAACCATGGACAAAGAAGAGAAGAGGGTGGTGAAAAAACCATTTATGGGACGCTCAAGAAAAGGTTGCATGAAAGGTAAAGGAGGTCCAGAGAATGCACTTTGCAATTTCAGAGGAGTGAGACAGAGAACTTGGGGTAAATGGGTTGCTGAAATTAGAGAGCCTAACCGTGGAGCAAGACTTTGGCTTGGCACTTTCAATACTTCTACTGAAGCTGCACTGGCTTATGATGAGGCAGCAAGAAAGCTCTATGGTCCTTATGCTAAGCTCAATTTGCCACACCACTCACCACCACCATCAACCAATGATAATAATAATAATAAGAGTTCTACTTCCTCTGACTCTGCCACTAGCCAAGAAGCTACTAGCTCTTCCAGCGACCCACTTGCTGATACAACTGTCTCTCTGGGAGAGATTGAAGCTATGGCTTCGAGTTTTTCCATGTTTGGAGGAGGTTTGAATAGTAATATTTGTGATGGTTTATGGGGTAGTCCGGTTATGAGTTGGCCTGAATTTTGTTTGGAAATGAATGATGTTGGAGCTCTCATGGCCAATGAATGCTTCATGGATTGGGATGGTTTGTAACCTTCATGGAGTTTTTAGATAGGTCATAGATAGTTTTTCTTTTCTTTTCTTTTTTTTTTCTTTTTCTTTTTTTGGGGAGATTATTTTAATGTTCTGCTATTTTGTTTTCTGGTTTTTTTTTATAGTGCAGTTTGTTCATATGCCCGAAGTTGGCACTTTTTTGTTGTTCATGTAATTTCGGGAGGCGTTTGTAGAAAAGTTGTTTTTTTTGCTTTCCTTTTTTTCATAATTAGATTGTCTTTTTTTAATATTTGGACTGTATTTTATTTTCACTTTTGAACAGCTTTTTTCTATGTAATCCTTCGACAAGGATTCAATTGCTAGAGACCTTTTTCTCTCAAAAGCTTTGAATTCCATTTAAAAGTATCATTGTTGTTCTATTTTGGTGCTGTCATATATTATAGAGGATATGTAATAAATATAAGTATTTCCTCTTGGGGACCAAAACAAACCCATCTCATATAATTTTAAGAGATTTGTATGATTATCCTTTTTTTTTTTTTTTCTTTTTCCTATTTTGTTATAGGATCAACCACCACATGGCTAATTATGTCATTGTCATTCCATCAGTTATCATTTTAAATGATAGTTTGAAACCAAAAAAAAAAAACAACAACAACAACAAAAACCAAAACCTATACACTTATTTGGAAGAGAACAAACGAACAAGAAAAGCACTGTTTTTGTATGCACTTATATCAGAGATTAGACATCTTATTCAAAGTGGTTCAAACTACACAATGGATTGTAATTTTCTTCGTAATCACTCTTTCTGTTTCATCTCTTTTTCCCATTTATGAAGATTATTCAAAAAAATTATTCTTTAGTTTTTTTGTCAAATATAAAGTCGGTTTTCATGCAAAGCAGGGCAGGGCAGGGCTTATTATATAGCTAGTGAGAGAAGGAAACTGAAGTAGGAGTTTGTTCTCTCTTTTTTCTCTATTTTTTTTTTCTAAAGATAACTGAAGTTGGAGTTGTAGAGCTTGGTCAGTAACAGTTCGAATAATCAAACTATATGTATGGTATAGAAGCATACGAGAAAAATACAATACTAATATACATAGAAAGTGGTACATGTGAAAAAGCACAAATTACATAAAAACCAAAACTATCACTCTATTTCTTGAATTTCATCCAGTGCATAGTTATTAGTAGATACGTTGGCATGGTTAACTTTGTTAAATCTAACCACAACCGGATAACAACTCTTGGGGTCCTGCACAAATGGTCCATGAAAAGATTATTATTACATTTTTTTCAAATTCTATAAACAAAAATGAAAAAGGTAGATCCACAAAATGACACACTTTGTAACATGTATATATATTTACTTTATATATATAGAGAGAGAGAGAGAGAGGAGAGAGATCAAGTACCTGATCTACTGCTACAACTGATCCAATGCTATTGTACCAGTAAGACTCCTTTCTTAGAATTTTCACCTGCAAAACATGCTTTCTTGCAAATTACTACGCCACTGTGGTTACTAGTGCTAAGATGAATATTGCTTCCTTAAAGCATGATCATTGCACTTTTATATTAGGCTTTTAAAAGCTTAAAGAAAGTTTTCATTTTGTAATTCTAAACTTTGCAGCCTTCAGATTATTATTGACATGAATTTTTTGTTCTTTGATCATAAAATCTGTGGCTGTACAAACAAAAGTGAAGCAGGGTATGATCAAAAGAGAACTCATTAGTACCCAGTAAAAATAAAAAAAAAGGGGGCTTGGAAAAAGTTTAAAATTTCAATCGAGCAGTGTCATTGTCATGCATATATTATCAGCCAAACCATTACTGCTTAAGTTAGTACAAGCATATACATAGAAAGGGTAAATTTCAAAATTCAAAAGCCTAACAAAAAGATGCAAAATTTCTCTGTTTTCTTATAAATAAATAAATAAATATATATATATATATATATTCATTGTATTGGTAACATACCCAACAAACACTAATTCTAGATAGTGATTCAACTTAAAATCAGTTTAGATAATCACATATAAACCTATAAAAAAGAAACCAAACAATCCTAAAAAGTCCATAACTTTAACAAATTTGCATAAAAAAAGAGTACCTTAGTTCCCCTCTTAGGCCCAATAGGAGGTGGCTTAGCAGCCCTAGCTTCAGCTTCTGATGGAACAGTGGTTGTGGTGGCTGTGGGATGTGATGGATCAGCCTCTTCGGCTGCACATGTAACAAGCCTCCTTAATCTACCATTTCCATGCTTTAAAGGAAAAGCGACGTTTTTGGATCTTGAGCTTGTTGTATTAGATGCCAGACTCGTAGGGAGTAGAATCCCAGATGCTGCGCAGGCCATGTTACTAGTAGCCATCTTTCTCTCTTTCTTTTCTTTCTTTCTTTTTTCACTTTGTCTATTCAATCTTCCTTGCGATTTCACTGTCTTTTAGATAAAACTAACACAAACATCGATTAAGAAACAACAAGATCCTTCTTTTATTTTTTTCCCAGTTATTTTCCTGGAAAATATATGTGGGCGAACCAAAATCTGAATAAGATTCTTGACAAAATTTGATTAATTTACCAAAAAATAAAATTACTTTTTTATTAAAAAAATACTTATTTTCTACTTTTGCTTGGAAAATTATATCTGGGTAATATACATATATCAAAAATCAGAAATTGCAAGTCCACCAATAGGGTGCTACCACGTAAGTACGATATCCATACTCTGGATAGAATCGTGGATGTTAAGACTTTGATTTTGATATTTTTGTTTTCCAAAAATGCCCCTACTCAGTTTTCAAATTAATTATGCACGTGTATATTATATAAAATAAAAGGAGAAATCGTCATTAAGAAAAGCATAATGTAAGAGTCGTAATCTGTCACACTAGAAATAATTTTCGGAAAACATTCTTTGTTATTAAAATAGGAACAGCGAAACAGAAATATATGCAACCCTTGATGGGGGTTCGTGAAAACAAGCACATGAAACATCTAGTTTCAATCATGCTTATTTTGTTCAGTATAAAAATTGACTTGTGGAAATAAAAGCAGGACAATCATAGATATATAAAAGTTTTCAAATCTTGAACTATGATTATTACGATGTAATCCGATCAAATAGAAAACGAAACCAAATATTTTTTAATCACAAAAAAGCTTGATTTTCTATTTGCATTTAGAATTACCACATGGGAGTTTTATTGGGAAAGATTGTAGTTTACATTAATTAGCTTATGGTCCATCATCTTTNTTAATACCTAAACTTTTATTCTTAATTTTCATCACAAATAAATTTCCAACTAAATTTATATCATCATCCACTTAAATTTTCCAATTAAAATTACTATATCTCAACCAAATATAAAATTATCCTTCACAATTCCTCTATATCTCTTAATTATAATTTATTACATTAACTACAATCACAATTCATAATCTATCATCATAATTTCATCAAAACACTTTCCAAACACTCACAAATTTCCCTAAATTTCCATTCTTCAACTATATACTACAATGCTTATCATTATACAATGTAATTAAGCATAAAAAACATGATTTACCTTCAATTGGAGCCAAAATTTCACACTTACTCCAGAAATCCGAAAATCCCCTTTGTATCAATTTTGTCAAATCTTTAACCTAGCTCACTAATCTTTAATTCCAATACTTGGGTTTTGTAAAGGAGTGAGAAAGGAAGCTTTTGGTACAAATATTCAGGCGAGAGGTGGCCGGAATCTCTCAAAATCCGGTGAGAAAGAAATTCGGCTAAATATCCAAAAAGTCAAGCTTATGGTAGTTTTCAATTAAAACAAACTTCACCAAAGTGTTTAGAATGCTCTAAAACCTATGAGTAACTTATTTTTAAGCTAAATTTGGAAGAGATTGAAGTGGATTGAAATTTTTTCTCAAAATCCTTGGCCGGCAACCAAAAATGGGGAAGAAGAATCAGTGCCCGCGTGAGGAAGAAGGTTGGGGCCTTAATTCAGATTTTTTTTCCAAAATTCCAATTTTGCCTTTTCCATCTCTTCACATAATCATTTAACTACAAGGGCGAAACAGTCATTTCATTTTTTTTATTTTCTTTTCTCATTTTTAATTTTACTTTCCTTTTATTTTTATTTTTCTTCTTATACTAATTTTTAAACATACAAATTCACATATTTTAATTCTAAATTTTTATATTCCTTTTAGATTAATTTTAAAACTACTTAAATAATTATTTTACTAATAATTATTTTTCTTATACTAGTATTAGGGTAATTAACTATATTATTAAACATAATTAACTCTAATTACCTTGCTAATCCTTACTTAAATTTTAGGATGTTACAATTCTTACCCCCTTATTTAATTTCATCCTCAAAATTAGAAAATTTACCTAAACAAGTGAAGGTATTATATTAGCATCTCATCTTCTTTTTCCCACGTTGCTTCTCGAACTGTTTGGTTCCTCCATCGTACTTTCACCCATGGTATCACTCTCGTACGTAACACTTACTCTTTTTCGTCAACTATCTCTTCTGGTTCTTCCTCATATGATAGATCTTCTTTGATCTCAACCAATGGAATTTNAATGAAAATTCACTAGAAAAAGAGGTTCTTTAGCAGTAAATAGTGTTCAGAGATTCACTTTACTAATGAAGCATTAATTAAGTTGAGATTTTATCTTTAATTTGAAAAACAAGGTATTGGGTTTTAATTAAAAACATTGATGGAGGTTGTACTATTGACTATTTATGTTGATGAATCATGGTGGTAACAGGACAATGATCACATTTTTGGCCATACAAAGTGGTAAATGCAATTAGTAGTATATATGGTTGAAATATTATAAACCAATTATAGATGCAATGGAACTATTCATGATTTCACATAGTTGTCAGATTTTCAAAGCAGTTTAGGCAAGTGGTATTAGGGGTAAATGGTAGAGTAATTGCAATCTGGTTTACTGTACTATTAAAGATTGAGAGAATTTTTTGTCTTCTCATTTGGAATTTGGATTTACTAAGAGAATGTAAATGGAAATGGTAGGTTTTGCGTCAGTGTTGAACTATCATCAACCTCAATAGCTTAAGCGGTTACAAAATGGATCCAATATGTATGTCTTAAACAACCTCCCTCAAGCGAGTTTGTTTTGGACTCAAATTAACCCTGGCTATTGTCAATTCCTGAACCTTAAAATTGTTAGGAATGTGAGAGAGGGGCCTTGGGTCTAGAAGAGGTTCAAGGCTTTTTGGTTGTGGAGGGTGTCTGGGAAAAAAATTCAATTAAAGCAGTATTGAGATGGCCATATATTATGGGGAAAACTAGAAAATGATAACAATGCTATGGCTTTAGGAGTTGGCAGGTCCATTCTAGCAATTTAGGGTAAAATCTTGATACTTCTGTATTATTAGAAAAATAAATAAATAATAATAATAAAAACCTTTAAGGTACTAAAAATTAACCTATGAAACAATTGCCAAGGGAAGACCAAACCATGAACTTTTGCATAATAAAATAGCAGAATTTATAGTACTTTTCAGAAAGCATAATCTGACTAAAGGCTTCAAAATTTTAACCACTTCTAATATCCAATTTGTACTATTTACTTTTTTAAAACTCTGTTTTGCAAGAGTAAAGGTCTAGTGGAAAAACCTACTTAAAAACACTTAGAATGATCCACCAGGGAGGAAAATTGACTCATATTGAAAGTAGTTAAACCTAACCCCACTCTATTTATTTTGGTCACATGGGGTTCTTTATCTCTTGTCTTGCCTTTAGTGTGTTCCCTCTTCATTAATATACAACCTTTGTGAGGCAAAAAGCTAAAAGGGTTTGAAGAGGTTGAAGGAAAAGCTTTAACTGACTAGCCAGAGAGTGTGATTTGATGGACGTGACATTCATAATATCAATTATTCTAGTTTTGTATGCATGTCTTAAACTGTGATTACAAGCTCACCAACATATCACCAAGATGACTGCCATCTTGTTTCTTAAGTGTTTTCAAAACATGCTTATGCCACTATAGTGAGTCACTAAAAATATTAGGTTGTCTCCAAAAGTTTGTGCATTTTTAGCAAAATTAACATATAAAATTTTGATACTGAAAAAAATCAGATTTTGATAATTTAATACAGATAAACTTGAGAAATGAGAATTTATTTATTTATTTTTTAAGGATTTGTGAAGAAAATCTTTGAACCAGAAGGGGGAATATATATTGACTTTTTTTTTTTTTGGTAATAAGAATATATATTGACTTGCTCAGCTGAAATGATCAACTTTCCTATGGAAAAGATTAGCTCGTGATTCCCTCTATTATAATTATTATTATTTTTTTTGGTGAATTGATTCCCTCTATTGTTGCTGCTGATTTTATGATAATAAAGAAATATATATATATATATATGTACGTACTACTGTTATTTCTGAAAGAAAAACCATATTTAACCAAAAAAAAAAGAAAGAAAAACCATAGACTTCATTTATGTGCTGCAGAATATTATTATCTTTCGTGAAAGAGAAAAATTCTGTCACCATCAAATAAAGCAGGTTAATAAAAGCTGTAACAAGTAGATGGTAAGGTAAACAAATCATTGACTTTTTACCAGTCAACTCTACCCGATTACTGTAGCCAAAAAATTATTTTTTTCTTTTTTCGAATTTGAATATTGGTGACATTAATAATTTAACCAGTTCAAAATCCATGTCCTATGATGTATGTTTTTTTTTCTTTTCTCTGTTTCATTTATGTATAATTTTGAAGTTAAACTACACTTTTGGTAGCCTATACTGTTATGCAGGATCATTGTCATAGGAACAGATAGCTTTCCCACTAGAATGTTGCAGATAGGACTCTCATTTGTTTAACAGAACTAGATTAAGTTCGACTAGATTATTTTAAATTTGGTCCAATCAAATTAAAATATACGTCAAATAGTCCAGTTTAATCTAATCTAATCCTGTAAAACAAACGGGACTTTGAAATTTTCTATAACACACTTCACTATAACTCTTACAAAAACTCTTTATAAGTACTTATTGATTAACTAGTATCTTATACTAGCTAGAAAATCAATTTGATCACCATGAGAGCTTGGACCTGCATTAATATGATCTAAAATGGAGTATCTAATGACATACTTCCAAGTTCCAAAAATATATTAATCTAGAGACAAAGTTTAGCATATACAGTTCCATTAACTTGCAAAAATGCTAGGAAATTACTAGGTAGAATACGCTATAAGTCTAATATATACATAAATATATAGCTTTTCTGTGTAAAAAAGTGGTGGTCTTTAATTACATCCAATGGGGTGGTAGAAGGAAGCCATTAATATAAGATGTTACATAATTTTCAGAGACAGCTTTGCAGGAACGCTATATAAAGCCACCCCTACAAACCCATATTCACTTGTCATACTGAATATATAGCAGTGTGTGTGAAACACATATAAGAGATCTATCTGATATAGCTATGGAAAGCTCTTCCATCCTTGTTTCTTTTTTAATACTAAGTTTTCTAGTTAATCTGAGCAGCTTTGCTAGAGAAGCAGAGGCAAGGGCTTTCTTTGTTTTTGGAGATTCACTTGTTGATAATGGAAACAACAATTACTTGGCCACTACTGCAAGAGCTGACTCTTATCCTTATGGCATTGACTATCCAACTCGCCGTCCCACAGGCCGTTTCTCTAATGGCCTTAACATTCCTGACATTATCAGTAGGCCTTTTTTCGCTACACCTTTAGTTTCTGTCTTTCTTCTCTCTGTATAACTACTTTTTTTGCAGTGTATATGTATACATTTATATAAAATATTGCATTGCATATAACTATGTATACATGTAATAATAAACAGGTGAACAAATTGGCTCAGAACCCACATTGCCATATTTGAGTCCACAGCTCACTGGAGAAAGACTACTTGTTGGTGCTAACTTTGCTTCTGCTGGGATTGGGATTCTCAATGACACTGGAATTCAGTTTGTGAGTGATTTCAATTTTCAATCTAGTCCTTCTTGAATTTTCACATGTATATAAAACATTACCAAAAATACCAAGAGAACAAAAATATGTTCTTTTTAATAATTTAAGCAATGTTGGGAAACATTTGATGATCTAATTAGTTGCTACATTTTTTGCAGCTGAATATAATCCGTATATACAAACAGTTGGAGTACTTTCAGCAGTATCAGACAAGGCTAAGTGCTCTTATTGGTGCCGGAGGAGCACAGCAACTTGTAAATCAGGCTCTGATACTTATCACCCTTGGTGGCAATGATTTTGTCAATAACTACTACTTAGTGCCTTTCTCTGCTAGATCTCGACAATTCTCTCTTCCGGACTACGTTGTCTATCTCATCTCTGAGTACCGCAAAGTCCTTGGGGTAATATTAATATTTCTTCAGCTGTCCAAGATTTCCTTTCATTTATTATTTAATTTTGCATATATATGATGATTATTAGTAATAATATGCATGGAGTTCACAAAATTATATGTGTATCAGTGTAGACCAAATCTGAGAGGAAAAAAAATGCATGGGTTCACAAGAAAGTAGGAAAAAGAATAATGCTGAAGTGAGGACACATTTATTTATACACCCATAATGACAATACTATTGGTTGGTGAGGCTAGCAGGCATTTTGCTGTTCTTTCTGCAACTTTTCATCAATGCCTTTGTCAAGTTGTATGCATGGTAGTAAATGTTGTCATTAAATCCTTTTGTGGGGGTGACAACAAAAGTTAAAGACAGAATGTTTTCTCTAATTTATTTTTCTTTCTTTTTAATTAATCCCCATCACTTTATGTCTTCTTTTGCAAAAAATTGATTACATTGTTTGTTGCATGCCATGTGTTTGCTTGATAAGTATAGTAGACTCGCTCGTTTTCAGGATTAAATAATAACTTAAAGTCGGAATAAAATTTAGTTGTCTTTCATGTCGCACGATTCAAATTTTGCTCCCTACATGAAAGGGTATTAACATGAAAATTGAATTGATGATAGCTTAACAACTATAGAATTCAGCTTCTTTATGTAGAAATTGGTGACTAAAACTAGCTAGTTAATCAAAAATCATTTTTTTGTTTTTTGTTTTTAATACAATGCAGAGGCTGTATGAGTTGGGAGCAAGACGGGTTTTGGTTACTGGAACAGGACCAATGGGGTGTGTTCCTGCAGAATTGGCTATGCGTAGCAGAAACGGGGAATGTTCGGCTGAACTGCAAAGAGCTGCTGCCTTATTCAACCCTCAACTTGTGAATATGATTAATGGACTTAACAGGGAGATTGGTTCAGATATCTTTGTGGCTGCAAATGCATTCCAAATGAACATGGATTTCATTAGTGACCCTCAAGCTTATGGTATATTATTTTCCATTTTTCTTACATTTTCTTTTCAGATGATTAACTAAAAAAACTGTAGAAAAGATTTTGCTAATTGGGAGGCTTAACAGAAATAGCAACAAACAAAAAAGTAGATGCAACAACTTCATTGTCTTTTGGAGTAAATGTGAGATATATTAAGATACGTCTCTCCTGTATTTATACAGAATGAAATTTGGTCCATCAAATCACACAGAATTTATTTTTGAAAGGAATACATTCATATAAATAGAAGATATATATAGGAATCCGAGCTAAGCCAGCAAATACTACGGACGACTTAATTTATGCACATTATTTAAGGTCTATATAAATACAGTACTGCAAAATCATTATTTTGATTATTCAATCATTTTTTTTTATGGAAAAATGATCTATATCTCATTTGTCAATTTTTTTATTTTTTACTTTTCATACAATCCACACCCTCACCCATTCCCTGGTGCTGAATTGAAATTCCCAAGCCATCCAAAATCTGTCCCATCTGTCAAACTTCATAAATATGGATAGCTTGGAATTATCTTGTTCTGCATATTTAGGGAACTGTGAAGCCCTTATCCATTAATGTTACAAAACTCCTTTGGATCTAACAAACAGCTCCAAGCCTTCAATGACTTTAGCCATCTACTTTTCTTTCTTTTTCAGCTTCCCTGTGCATACTCTTTTATTATATATGCCAATTTTCAAAAGCAAAAACTTAATAAAAATTCACAAAATCAGAAAATTTTGGTTGATTATTTGTTTCTTTCTCAATAACTTTCAAAGTGACATTTTAGGAGTAATTGGGATTTATACATAAGCTTTTTTATAAAAAAATTGCAGGATTTGTTACATCAAAAATAGCTTGCTGTGGGCAAGGACCCTACAATGGGATTGGACTGTGCACTATTGCATCAAACTTGTGCCCAAACAGAGACTTGTATGCATTTTGGGATCCATTTCATCCATCAGAGAAGGCAAACAGATTGATTGTGCGGCAAATCCTTACTGGGTCCAACAAGTATATGAACCCAATGAATCTCAGCACTATCATGGCCTTGGACTCGAGGACCTAAAAAATACCTTCATATCCATTTCTTTCATGTTGTCCTAGCAAGTAATATTACCATTGTTTTATTTTCCTTTTAGTGTTACTAAATTTTTAGTGTGACATTTTAATAAGTAATTACTTTTATAAACTCTGCTCGCTTCTCTTTCTCCATCCGTCGAGGTGTGACGGTGTTTTTATAATTTTTATTTTTGTTTGTGGAAGTCGTCACAACTCAAAAACTCTAATAAAAACGTATAAGTGAGGTTTGTTGTCATTTGTTGTATACAACTATTTGAGCATTGAATTGAGAGAAGCAAAAAAAAAAAAAAAATTGAATGGTTATGGGTTTTTGTTCATATTTCATATTCACTTTTATGCGCAAATTGTTTCTTTTCCTTATCAATAATGTTCAAGTTTTTTCATCAAAAAAATAATGTTCAAGTTTTACGTGTAAAATACCAAAAAAGCTTTACATGATGAAACAAAGTTCCTAATTTCGGCCTTGAACCAATCTTTTGGGCTAGGATGAAACTTGGGTGGGAGCAATGTAGATTTCAAGGCCTATGGGCTGTGAGGCAGGCCAATCCAGTTAAAAAATTACAGCTCAAATTAAAGACCAATAATATACAAAAAAATATATGTAATTATTAACAAAATAAAAATAATTTAATCTATTAAAAAAATTAACAAAGTAAGCAATTAAAAAGCTTATTAAATATAGTAGTTTATTAACATAATAATAAAAATATTTTATTAAATAGTTTTATATTCTTTAATTTTTATTTTGCATATTTTTATTTGATATTTACGTATTATTTGAATATAATATTTTTAAGCTTAAAAAAACGTATAGTTTATTGTATAATTAATTTCAGTACGTAATAAGGATATTTTTAATTAGAATATCCATTGACTAAATTAATTATTAATTATTAAAATTATTTTTCTCCCCCAACTCTCGTTGACTGTTTGACATCCGACCATCCAATGACACAGACATCTCGGTTTAAAGAAGTTGATGAAAAGGAGTTAGATGTCGCTTTTGGATTGGACACCTTCGAAACAACCTTTTTTTTTTTTTAAATTAGTTGAACATCTAATTACATGGTCCAAGTCCAACCAATGAGATATTTACCCAAAAAAAAATAGTACAGCCAATGAGATATCAATTCCAAAATATCTAAAAAGAAGAAAAGAAAACAATAATAATAATAATAAATAAATAAGAAAAATAAAAATTGTTTGGGTGGGGGTGACCATGGGGGAGCCAGCTGCACTTAAATAGAGGCAAACAGGGCAAAGATGGAATAGGACTTAAAGGTTTTTTTTGGTGAAAATAATAGGACTTAAAGGCGGTGACAGCTACGATTACCTCTTTTCACATAAATTGCTAAGACCTACTCTTTTAATTTCCCACGCCATTAATTCAGCCTCCAAATATGTTGTAGTCTAGTATATTATAATACATTATTATTTTGTTCTCTCCTACTTCCAATCCAAATTATATATTTACCAAAAACAAAAAATTCCAAATTATATTAATATAATTTATTTTTCTATCTTTCTCTTTTCTTTTTTTTTTCTTTTTTTTTGAAAGAAAATGGCAATGCTTTAATTAGAATCTTACATATAATAAAAGATAATAGTTTTAAATAATTAATATTGAGATTAATTTCTCCTAGTCCAAATTATTATTTTTTATATTTTATTTAATATTTTCTTGCATGTAGATATGTTTTTTTTTAGTCAGCACAAGCGTTATTTTTTTGTAAAAATTTTGAGTTTTAGATCAAAAATCTTAAAATTAATTGGCTATGATACCAAATTGAATATGTAATTTAAAAGTTTAAACTATTATGAAATATATCAGTATCATCTATATCTTTTTCAAATAGTTGTTATTAATTAAAATGCATGCTTTGATATAATCCCATTAATAATTAAAAAGATTAAGTGTCTATTCCCAACTAGTTACATTAATCTTTGCAGCTGAGATTTGAAACGTGAATGATTGCAACATATATATTAAGAATGAAGACAAATTGAATTATTGGAGGTTTGAATACAAACTAGATATATAGTAGCTGCAAAAGCTAGGAGGGCAGTAGCAGTAGTAGTAGGCATGAGTTTGAAATCCAAGCAATAGTAGAATTTAAGAGCATGAAAAAGTAGGTTTAGAAAAATAGTTGAATCAATTTCAAAATCCATCCATATAGAGAGGGAAAAAAAAAAGAAAAAGAAAAAAAAAATTGGGTGAATAAATAAAAAAGCTGTTAGTTGAACTGCTTCTCCAGCTAAGTTAATTTGAATGAACAATAATGGTGCAGAGTTGTTGGTACTTTAAAAGCTCGAACTACTCGTTTTACTAGCTAGTAATGCATCTTATTACTTTTGGCGGTCCAATACCGAAAGCAAGATTTAATTTATATAGAGGATAAATTTATTAGGGACCCAAAGCAGAGTTATTGACTCTTTTCCCTTGATCTCTAGGCTTATTTTGTCTCGTACTTTAACATGATAAATAAGCTGCTGGGTTTAATCATAATCTTCAGAGAAAATTAATTAACCATGCTGGCTTGCAAGATTTTCTAATCGACATTGCTTCATTTGTATATAGTTAAGGCAATCAAATAATAAGCAAATTTTATTTGCATTTAATATATCCAGAATGATAGAATACGATTGGCTGCAAATTTGACGATTATAGGTGTTTTAATTAAACGTGTTCATCATATCCAGATCTTCAGCTATTTATGATTTTCTTTTTTTTTTGCTTCATCCCTATTTGTGATCAATTACAATCCAAATAAAGCTTTTCTTTTTTTAGAAAAAATAAAATATTAGCAATGCTATATGTGGTTCATATTTATATATATATATATATATATAATTTTATGGTGCAGATAAATTTATAAATGAATAAAAATTAATTGTTATAAAATAAAATCATTATTTATAATAAATTAGATGAATTCATTTTAAAGTCATATCTTTGTAATACATCTATAAATTAAAAATTTGAGAATATTATACACAATTTAACTGTATGTGTATATATGTATATATATTGTGATTTTTTTAACCAGAAAAAAATAATATATA
>QANX01001890.1:0-37662 GCA_003254975.1 Ochetophila trinervis | reverse complement strand
AAAAAAAAAACTTATAAAATATGGATGCATTTTGCTCAACCAAAAATAATAAATATAAAAATAAAAAAGATGATCAATAATGTGATAAGAATAACTATATATTTTTCCTGTCATACTTAACAAATTACTAAATAATGAAAAAAGAAAAAAATAAAGGAAAAGACAAAAAAGTTTATCATTTCAAAACATATAAGAAAAAGTAGAAGTAAAAAGCACTTGACACAAAATATCCAATTCAAAGCAACTAGTTTGGTCAATGAAAAAAAAAAAAAAACAAAACAAAAAAAGGAGCTTGAAACAAAAGATTCAAATTTTCAAATTTCTCAACTTTCTTAGCAACCAATCAAGAGTTTTAATTGAAACAAAATTTTGAGAAACAATATCATAAAAATATATATAGAGATGTAGAAACATATTATAATAATATATACAAATTGGAAAAATATATACAGATTAGGGAAGTAATTTACCTAGAGAAAAAAGACTTTTTATAGATGTATTTCTAATAATTACATTATAGAAAAACATATATGGATTACGAAACATATTAAAATTTTAAATGAATACACCTTTGTTAGTTAATTAGACTTTAATAATTACTTAGTAATTTGTTCTGCAAAGGGCTTGAATTTTAGCACAAATTAAAGTTAGCTCTAGTATATATGTGTTTCTTAGTAATGAAGGTATTAGAACAAAATCTAATCCAGCCCTTATCACAACTATGTGTGTGTGTATATATTTGAAGATAAAAAATGAAATTGGAAATTAATTTTGTCCTGGAAATTTAATTATTTATTAAGCCAATTATGTAGCTAGTTCATAATAATATTGAATTTAATTAGAGTTGGCTAACCAAATTCAGAGGTGGACTAACTAAATAGAAAATGTAATGTTTATAACTCCACCACAAAAAACACCAACATTACTTAATTATAAAAAAAAAATAAAAAATCCACCAACATTACTTGATGAATCTATCTGTTATGCAGCTGCTATCTCACTTGATTATCTCTCCTGTGCAAACTGATCTGAATAGTCAATATAGAAACTTCATTTTTATAAAATTTGTTTTTCTTCTCCTTAATTTTTGTTATAAAAGTGCAAAAAATCAAATTGAATAATTCAACTATACTCAATAATAAAAACAACATTAATAAAGTAGATATTTGAGTATGGTCATGTATAACAGTGCCACGAACTCAACTACCTGAAATATACAATATCATCACGCTTTCTCTACTGTTCTTGTGGGCCTTATTACAAATGTGTCTATATTTCGCACCACGGGCAAAAAGCTTTGTAACTATATATAAGGCCTTCTCTACTCAACCCCATATCCATATCCAAAAACCCCAAAACTTGTTTTGCAAAACACATATCCACTAATACCAAATACCATGGCTAGCTTTTTGGGTGTGCAAAGTCGGTTACTGATATTTGGACTAGTCATGGTGTTGGGAAGGTTTAGCAGTCAGGCCGAGGCGGCTCGAGCTTTCTTTGTGTTCGGAGATTCACTTGTCGATAATGGAAACAACAATTACTTGGCCACCACTGCCCGAGCTGACTCTTATCCTTACGGCATTGACTATCCAACTCGCCGTCCCACTGGCCGTTTTTCTAATGGCCTTAATATCCCTGATTTCATCAGTTGGGTTTAAATTTATTAATTATCACTACTAATTTCCAATATTATATGCTCTCTTTTTTTTTGCCTAGATTTGATTCTTTTTGACAAAATATTCAGGTAAGCAAATTGGCTCAGAATCCACATTGCCATACTTGAGCCCACAGCTGACTGGACAAAGACTACTTGTGGGTGCTAACTTTGCCTCTGCTGGCATTGGAATTCTCAATGACACAGGGATTCAGTTTGTAAGTAGATCTTCATTTTTTGTTTGGATGAAATTTCTATCAAAATTGATTTTAAAAATCTGTTTAAATTTTTATTAAAAATAATTTTTTTAATGATGATGCAGATAGAAATNAAAAATCTGTTTAAATTTTTATTAAAAATAATTTTTTTTAATGATGATGCAGATAGAAATTCCACCTGTCATTCTCGGAATGCTAGAATTTTATATTATATATATATAATATAAAAGATGGCTAAAGTAGGATACAAATATATTTTGCAGGTAAATATAATCAGGATGTTTAGGCAATTGGATTACTTCCAACAATACCAACAGAGGGTCTCAGCCCTTATTGGACCAGACCGAACCAAGCAACTTGTGAACGGAGCTCTAGTCCTTATCACTGTTGGTGGCAACGATTTTGTGAACAATTACTACTTAGTTCCATTCTCTGCAAGATCTCGTCAATACAATCTTCAAGATTATGTCAAGTTTCTCATAGTCGAGTACAGAAAGATTCTTTTGGTATAAGAAAAAAAAAACCATCTCAAATCTCAATATGCAATATTAAACATACAGACATATTTGGAATATTAATCATGACTATGAATATTTTTTATTAACAACATTGAAATATGTTCCGAGCAGAGGATGTATGATCTTGGAGCACGTAGAGTCCTGGTAACAGGGACAGGACCAC
This sequence comes from Ochetophila trinervis, assembly GCA_003254975.1. Taxonomy (NCBI): domain Eukaryota; kingdom Viridiplantae; phylum Streptophyta; class Magnoliopsida; order Rosales; family Rhamnaceae; genus Ochetophila; species Ochetophila trinervis. The sequence goes on along the minus strand of QANX01001890.1, from coordinate 35,109 downwards.
TTGGATGTGTCCCAGCAGAATTGGCCATGAGAAGCTCAAATGGTGAATGCTCAGCTGAGCTTCAACGAGCCGCTTCGCTGTTTAACCCCCAACTGGTTCAGATGCTTAAAGGGCTTAACAGTCAACTTGGTTCAGATATTTTCGTCGCTGCTAATACACAGCTAATGACCAATGATTTCGTCAGTAATCCTCGAGCATTTGGTACGTATCTATATACATATACATTTTATTTTTCTTTAATTTTTTTAATATATAAATTAATTAGTATACAGGGTTACCAATTTTCTATGAATAAAAGTAGAGGAAAGTAGTTGGTACCTGAGGTCCTGAACCAACCCCATTTGTTTTTTTGCTAAGAAAAAAAATCCTACCCAACCCCATTAATGTGATATAAATCCTACCCATTAATACACCTAGCTGTATGTTTTCTTTATTCAAAGCAAAAGTAGCTTCCTCTTATTTGGCAATGTTCTTGCATACTACCTACCGGACCAATTCTGGCTGGGTTTCTGTATATGCCGTAAGATTAAAGCTAAATTGGTATCAACCTGGTCTTTTTTTTCTTTTTTTAAATAAGAAAAATTCTTGATAAAAATTGTACTCCAGCCTAAAATTATCTCAAAAGTGAAAAAAAAAAAAAAAAAAAAAGAGTGCGGAAAACATGAGCTTTTTCAAAATAGAGTTTTAAAAAGTGCAAAGGAAAATAATTCATTTAGAAAAGAAAGCTAATAAATAAATGTGTTTAATTTTGAGCAGGCTTTGTCACATCAAAGATAGCATGCTGTGGGCAAGGACCTTATAATGGTCTTGGACTATGCACGGCTGCATCAAACCTGTGTCCAAACAGAGACGTTTATGCGTTTTGGGATCCATTTCACCCATCGGAGAAGGCAAACGGCATTATTGTGCAGCAGATTCTCACAGGAACTACGGAGTACATGTACCCTATGAATCTCAGCACCATCATGGCCTTAGATTCCAGGACTTAAAAAAAAGAAAACTTATTGTTGATTCTATTTGAGCCGTGTGATTTTAATACTGCATACCAATATGAATTATATTTACATGCCCTGCCCATATTTTAGCAGTACCTAGTTTGTGTGTTGGCAAAATTGTACGGAATGTCGTTTCTGATTACTTTGTATTGTTTGATGAATAAACATTTACCTGATTTTTCTTTAATAAAACTATCTTAATTTTCTTACTCTGTTTTTATGATTGATCAGTACGTACGTCATATTAACTGTTTTTTTCAGACTTATTCACCAAAAAATAAAAACTGTTTTTTCAGACTTTTCTTCGTCGCACTCACTTTCTTACTTCTTCTTCTTCTTCTTTTATTATTATTTTTATTATTATTTTTTATAACAAATAGAACCAAATTATTTAATAAATAAAATAAAAAAATAATTTCATATGCAGGCATTTTCACAATTGAATTGATTTTGTTTTGGTACAGATCAATAGGGACCATATTCAACCGTAACATAAATGTAGACTAAAGAGTCAAGCTGGGGTTAATTTATTGAGATAGTTTATTTAAAATGGTAGGAATGGTAGCTAGGAGCAACATTTATTATATAATGCACTCATTGAATGCACTAATGCCACTTATTTGAACATATTTAAGAGAAACAAAATATTAATTAGGAAATTAAAAGGATCCATATTGAGTTTTTCTTTTGATTAATTGTTAAAGTATATAAATTAATTTTAAATTCAACTTTTGTAAGTTCGAGATTATAAAAATAATAGTACTAAATTATACAACTATTAAATTTCAATACAACATAGTGACAGTATAATTTTTAATGTTTAAATTTGTATTTTTTAATAAAAAAACTTAATGAATTAGGTTTTAGTGAAATTTTTTTTACTCCAATATGAGACGAATATGATATAATACAGCACGAATCTATCTATATTTTTAAAATTTTAGTTTGAATATTTCAATACGAAATATTAACGGACCAAAATTAAGTGAAAAAAATTAAAAACAAATATGACAAGGCACAAAAAAGTTAGATTTACTAAATTTTGGTTAATATTTAATATAGTATGAGATCTGAAGATTAATAATGGAAGGTAAAGACGTAAGGGCTTTTTGGCAAATTTAATATTTATGAAACTGTATATAGTTAATTTGGAAGTGCCAGAAAGAACGTCTCTAATTAGTTTTGGCCAATATATACGTGTAATTATAAATTAATGGATTAATTCATGTTATATTTCTTCCTCTGGTCCACTGAGGACTTTATCAAAGTTAAACTAAAAAAATTACTAAAATATAATAATAAAAGACTATATCATGTTGACATAAGGGAAAGACAATAAATTAAGAAGGAAGATGACTTTATTAGTATTTTTTTGTGGTCAAAACGAGAACGACCATATTAATATTTGATCCAGCAAAATCAAATGGCAGCAATGCGGATAAATATCGATATTCAACCTAATCAAGACTACAAAGCCATTTTTGCAAAAGAGTAATTCTTTAACTGCTAAGCTTATGGCCATTAAGGAAGCACTTCTATTTAGTATACAAATGGAGTCTTATGGTGGTGATATTGAAAGTGACTCCCAAAAAGCAATGCCATTGATTCAAGAACCTGGAAAAAGTTTGGATTATAATTGTTACCTAGTTGAAGATATTAAAGCTTTGTTGTCTATCTATGTTCATTTTCATATTTTTTATGCTAATATAATTGTTAATAATGCTGCACATGTTGTGACTCAATATGCTATAGATCTAGATAATTTTGAATTTTGGATTAACGGTGATCCGAAGTGGCTTCTTCATGTAATTCAAGCTGAGGCTTTTTTAATTTTTTTTTTTTTTGAAGAGTGAAAAATTTTCATTTTATTAAAAAAAGAAAAGAAAAACTAATCTAGACTACAATTATGAAAAGAAACAAAAAAACAAAAATAAAAATTGACGTGTTTAACCAAAACATAGAAAACGCAACTGAGAACCACGTGAATCGCCAAGCCGTCAATACTGTGAGACATTTATTTTTATTTTCATACAACTTTGTTTTTCGTTCGAAGAAGGGTGGTGGACATTTTGAGGGTTGAATTGCAATATTTTAAAAATTATTCTCCGTTTGACAACACCAATTTAAGGCTCGTTATACGTTAAGATCCTAGCCATTCAAAAGAAAAGAGATATGACACCGTGTCGTGTGCAAATTTTTTTTTTTATGAATTCAATTTTTTAAATTTTTGTGGGTTAAATTGGGTCATATTATGTTTGCTGAATCCTATTTATTTTATTTTTAATTAAATTCATACATATTTAAATGATAAATTAAACATTTAATATATATATATATATATTAAAATTCTACATAATTATCAATTCAAAATATTACACACTAATGTCATATTAAATATCCATCGTAATTAAAAAAAAACATCTATTACACTTTTTTTTGGGTAGAAAATAGAAGTTGGAAGGGTAGAGGTTGGTATATCCCCTGCAACCTTGAGTGGTGGACCCACCCGCATCGACCAATCCGCCAACCTACATCTCGACATTACGTTTAATTCAGTTGACGAGTTGAGCCTTCGACCCAAGCGATGGGAGCACTCGAACTTTGGTCTTTTTGGCCAAAAGCTGATGCCCTCACCAACCAATCTAAAACTCCTGGGCAGCATGCATTACACTTGTTAATTTAGAAATATGTAAAATATTACAAATCAAACTAAAATTATACATTCAACATAAGTAAAAATTTGTTAAAATCCAATGCAGTGATATATGAACATCATAATTCTCTAAAGAAGAAAACAATGTAAAAAATTAGGAATAAAAAAATAACTAAATTCATAATACAATAATGCATTTTTTTATTGTATTTTATCATGTAACATTGATACCAACCAAATTTGATATAAAAAATTCAAACCTTCAAATTATTATGCCGTATAGTATTTTTCCAGGCCTAAACATATCGAGGGGTTTGATTTAATTTTTTTTACTCTCATTTATTAACCATTGGATTACACTAATTTAATTAATGGTTAAATATGGAGTCAATGACATGCTAAAATTTAATTTGGATAAAATGAACTCTATATATAGAACCCAAATAACTATAAATGTAATTTTAAAATTTCTGTCTTTTAAAGGATCAAAAAGAGCTTGATTATATATATATATATAGTTATTATCTTCATGGAAATTTATAGTCTAAAATTGGATGAAAAAGTCACTAATAATAAAAATTATTATTGATAAATGTGTCACTAATAATAGTTATTAATTTTTTACACCAATCTCATTCGAAATTTCTGAATAGATGGGATAATATATATATATATATATACATACACACACCGATTAACCTAATTGTTAGGCCCTTAACTTTTGCTATTGGCGAAAAGGCTATGGAGACATGGGACTACGGCCGGGTACGTTGTTTAGGATATATAACTAGACGGGTATATATATGGATGAAACTTTGCAAGTGTCATGTGAGTATCTACTTTGCCACTACAAAAGAGAAAGACTTGCTCCTTTTATGTGAATTAGTCGTTATTCACCAAAAAAGAAAAAAAAGTGAAGTGGTTGGTAAAGTTGTACAGCTATATATGGCATATTCTTACAAATATTTATTGATCTTAAATCACCTTTGTAAATTGTAGAGCCTATTTTTAGACAGAGTACATTGAAAACTAGAGCACCAAGGCCTTAAGTATATTATTTATAAGAACCTCGAGGTCCTTTCTACTTCCATAACANAAAAAAAGTGAAGTGGTTGGTAAAGTTGTACAGCTATTCTTACAAATATTTGTTGATCTTAAATCACCTTTGTAAATTGTAGAGCCTATTTTTAGACAGAGTACATTGAAAACTAGAGCACCAAGGCCTTAAAGTATATTATTTATAAGAACCTCGAGGTCCTTTCTACTTCCATAACAGACCATAAGTTCCATTGATTACATATACTCGGCGAAAAAGGCTTCCTTTTTTTTGGGTAAATCGTGAAAAGGCTTAAATAAGATACATAGTTGTTGTTGCTACATGGTACTTTTACATTTAATTTGGGCGGTGGAAGTAGTTTTTCAGCTGTAACTATCTAGCAATCCTAACTTTACATGTATACATGCATGTGGATCACATGGCAGAGCGCTAAGAAATATGAAATAAAGGCTTTTTAAAAATAATAAATTTGATCAAATTAATAATTGATTTTATTTTTTTCAATCTGATTAAATCTATACATTAAATCAAATCAAATCTAATTAGTAATTGGATTGGATCGGTTTGATTAATCNGTATTTAATTTTTTTTGAATTTTTTAAAATTTAATTTTTGAACTTTTTTACTTTGAATCTTTAACATTTGGACTATTTTTTGTGCCAAAAACTTGTTAGGCTTAAACTTTGTTTAAAAAGTTATATTTTTTTTTTCAAAACCTAATACACAAATGATTAAAAAAAAATAGGCTTATTTAAAAAATGATTGAGGAGAAAGAGAGTNTTTCAAAACCTAACACATAAATGATTAAAAAAATAATATAACAAATAAACATATTAAATTAAAACAAAACAAAACAAAGTTACTACACTAATACAATAATCATGTAATCTAACTCCAAATTTAAGCTAATATAACAAAGCCTACATACTAATAATATTAAACTAATTGCCATATGTTTTGTTAAAGAAAAAGTAGTCGGTTCGGTTTAGTCGATTTTTAACATAAAAAATCAAACTGAATCGATTATCGGTTTTGAATTTTTAAAACCGATCCAATCCAATTACACTAAAATAACCAATCCAAACAAATTGGATTGAATTTGATTGAATTTGTTGATTTTATTAGTTAGTCGGTTTTTTTGAACACTCCGCTTAACTATTCCTTCCAGATATGGAATGCAAAATTAACCTAAACAAGGTGAAGGTGGCATGAATAAAAAATTATCAAATACTTTCAAATATCACATTGGTTCTTCTTATCAACATCAATTTCCTCTAGATAATTAACTTATGCCAATTGTTTGTGCAGATCGAAGAATGATTCCAAATTCGAATACCTCGACACATAGTTTTTATTTTTTTTTAGAAAAAAAAACAAGAAAAAAAGCAACCTTCTATAATTTTGTTGTATTTTATATTACTTCTAAGTAATTAGCTAATCCAAGCACCAAAGCTAGGTACATGTTTGTGCTTTTATTCAAGGTGGGTCCATTACATACTTTTTGTGTGGTAAAAGTGGGTCCATTACATATCAAAGTATAATAGACACAGGAACATATATAAGGCATCTCTAATGAAGAATATTAATGGCTGTATATGTTGTATATAAATAAATATTGTTTAAATTTATGTGTCATAAATGCATATTTAATTCAAAAATTATTCTCTAATGATAATATATACAAAAGTTATTTATGTTTATTAATAAATTATATGTTTTATTAAATATTTTTAGTTTTTAAACAAATTATATTTTTAAATTTTTTTTCATAAATTTGAAAAATTGACAATGTCTGACAGAGTCTTTGGTAATAAATATTTATTTTGACAGTGTCAAAGCCATGTCAGTTCGATATTCATTATAAAAATTATTATTGCAGTGAATTTTTTTAAAATAATATATATATATATATATATACTTATATGACATATTAATTTTAGCAATCCACGTTCCATTCAAATTGCAATAAAAAACACTATATATTCACAAAGTTCTCTTACAAAGAAAAGCCACCAAATTAGCTATGGCTATTCTTGCAATCAGTTGCTGCACTAGTATGGTTGTACTATGTCTCTTAGAATTGCTGGCACAAGTGGAATCTCGGGCTTTCTTTGTTTTTGGTGATTCCCTTGTTGATAATGGAAACAACAACTATCTAGCAACCACTGCTCGTGCTGATTCACCCCCTTATGGAATCGATTACCCAACTCGCCGACCCACTGGCCGATTCTCCAATGGCTTTAATATCCCCGACTTCATCAGTTTGGTTAAATTAACTTCCACATATATATATTTTTATTATTTTAAATTTTTAATCAATGCTGCTTATACATATGATTAACATTATTATGTTGGTAAGGTGAACGAATCGGCTCCCAACCCCCATTGCCATACTTAAGTCCAGAGCTGAATGGACAAAGACTACTTGTTGGTGCCAACTTTGCTTCAGCTGGAATTGGAATACTAAATGACACTGGAATTCAGTTTGTAAGTATGTTTTTATATTATTGAGTTTATATACAATGGTCAAATTTAATGTGAATATATATATATGCAGCTAAATATAATCCGGATGAACAGACAATTGGACTATTTTTTGGAATACCGACAAAGAGTGTCTGCACTTATTGGTCGTAAGCAGAGTAGAGAACTTGTAAACAGAGCTCTCGTCCTTATCACTGTTGGTGGTAATGATTTTGTTAACAACTACTACTTGGTGCCTAACTCTGCCAGATCTCTGCAATTCTCTCTTCCAGATTATGTCAAATTTCTCATCTCCGAGTACCGCAAAATCTTGATGGTGATTAATTTCTTCATTAAAAGGAAAAAAAAATCGAATTAATTTGCAACTATATAATTTGCTAAATTTAAATATATATTATTAATATGCAGAGGTTATATAAATTGGGAGCTGGGAGGGTAGTGGTGACGGGGACTGGACCAATGGGGTGTGCTCCAGCAGAGCTAGCCATGCGCGGCTCAAATGGCAAATGCTCCGCTGAACTTGAACGCGCTGCTGCTTTATACAATCCCCAGCTCCTTCAAATGCTGAAGGACCTCAACACAAAAATTGGCAGAAACGTTTTCATATCTGCAAATACAAAACTCATGCATGACAACTTCATCACCAACCCCCGAGCTTACGGTAATATATATATATATATATATATATATATATAAACTATCAGATTTCTAGACGGATTTATGTTAATATTTCCTTTTATATATATGCACACGCAAAGTTAGACTTTGGCCTTTCTTTATATATTAACTTTTAATTCACATGAAAGAGCACGATTTAAAATTCAATTTTATTAACATACTAAAATTCTATATAGAAAAAAGTTATTCTGTTGAGACCTGTGAAATATAAATGTATTTTTAAATTTCAGTAAAGACTTAAAAAAAAATCATCAAGTTGAAATGATACATATATATATATATATATATGAGGGATGAGCTTTCATTTATTTTTAATCTAACATATATTTATATATGGATACAGGCTAATTTCGAATTAAAAGTTTCTAAACATTAGTTTTCTCAAGATCAATTATCAAGTGCTACTAAATGAACACGTAAATTTGAGTTTGATTGGACATTTTTGAATATATTTTTTGTAAAATTGGTATGCATTTTCAGAAAATATGCTGTGGTTGAATGTGAGCAGGATTTAGTACATCAAAGATAGCATGTTGTGGACAAGGACCATATAATGGACTGGGGCTTTGCACTGTACTTTCCAATTTGTGCCCAAATAGAGAGCTGTATGTATTTTGGGATGCCTTCCATCCATCCGAAAAGGCCAGTAGGCTTATTGTGCAGCAGATTATGACCGGTTCTACTGACTACATGGATCCCTTGAACATAAGCACCATCATCGCCTTGGACTCCACGACTTGAAAATTCTTCCCTCTTTGTTGAAAATGTTTAATTATTTTCTATTATTTATATATATATATATATATATATATTGTCTATGGTGCATATATTCTTAAGTTTTTAATTTGTGAGTTGTTGTTGATAATTATTTATTTTAATTGGATTCCAGGCTGTGCTGTACTTTTGTTTTGATTCTATTAATGTATGGGTGTTTTGATTTTATTTTTTCTTTGGTAATTATATGTGTGTTTTGGTTAGTAGTTTCTTTGGACGCACTCTTTCATGAGTAGATTGACTATGAAAATTCTTCATGAATGAGGAAGTATATTATTATAACAATATGTAAGTTTCTAAATTCTTGAGTGTTATAAATGATATTGAAAAATATCAAAATGAAAACAGAGAACATAAAATTTACGATATTCGGCAATTGTCTAAGTTTTCGGTTCTAGTGGGAACAATTGCTATATTATTGATAGTGTTTGAAAGATTACAAACCTATATACAATATTAAGCACTCAATCTCACACATACAGTACAAAAGAAAAGCTATGAAGCTTTCTCTTAACATTTACACACAAAATACCCTAATCCTAGAACACACACAGTGTCGGGAGAAGAGAATAAGAGACACGGACAAACACGACGCCTCATAAAACAAAAAAGTAACTTTTTGATCTCTCGAACCCTAATGAACATGACAAATATACAGTAAGTCCAAGACACGAGGAAATCACGTGCAACAACTTGGGCTTGAAATGCATGGGGCAGATCGTGGAAATAGATATTAGGCCAACAACAAACATAAACCTGCAAAATATAATATAAACACCAAGATATAAAACGATACATTTTTGAATAAAAAAAATGTGAATTAGTATAACAATAAAAAAAGAAAAAATTGTTAAATTATAAATGAAAATTAGTCCATTAATATATAGTACTTTGAAATTTGTAATGGCCGTCCATATGCTAACTTAGATTTAAATTAAATTGGTTAATAATATTTAATTATTTAAGATTTTAATTCGCTTTAGTACATTTTAAAATTGAATATGTTTATATAATTTTTTTTTACATTTAATTTGGGCAATTGATACTCTGTAATTTGAAAAAAATTACACATTTGTCTAATTTAGTTAAAATTGATAGATTCTGTCAACTTACAAATTGCGTGCATAGCAAGTGACATTTAAAATTGGTTTATTCATTTTTTATTGTACTAAAAATAAAATTTAAATTTATTTATGGTTTTTCTTTATTGTTTTTTAATTTTTTAAAATTTTTAGTACAATTAAAAATAAAAAAATCAATTTTAGAAGTCATTTGCTATGTCCGTGACTTCTAAGTTGACGAAATCTATCAATTTTAATTAAATTAGACAAATGTGCAACTTTTTAAAATTATAGAATATTAATTGTACAAATTAATTGTAAAAATTACTATGTGAATAAATTAAATTTTAAAAAATACTAAAGTGCATTTAAACTATTTTATTTAACATATACAAAATTAGTATTCAAATAGTAAAAAGTGTCAGTTTTTATAAAACTTAATCCATGACAATATAAATCATATAAAATAAGGTGTGTCACTTTTTTAATAAAATTAAATCCTCAAATTCACCCCAAAAGAAAATTTAAATCCTCAAAAAAAGTTATAGGTCACCTTTAGAAATTTACCAAGATCCTGTTCCGTATCACCCTAAAAAAAATTATAATGTAACGCTAATTATTGTCAGAAACTTTTTCAAAAGTGAGGTTATTTCAGATTTTATTTGCATCTTAGTGGATCTCTTATAAAGGGAATAATCCAATTGACTAGATTACAAACTTTTCAAATATTAATACTTTTTAGCTGTTTTTTCTTCTTTTTATTTCAATCCTATCAAGTAAAATCAAACTCAAGATCAAATTAAAAAAAAAACCGTAGTAATATTAAACTAAATTAAAATGTTTGAAAATGTGAACATTCTTGAAGCACACACAATCATATATGCTGCTTTTTTACTGCTATATATAACAAGCACACAAATAATGGATATATTGGCATGCATTCAGAAATCTATATATCCCAAATCTGTCATTCTAAATTGCAACAATTGAAGCTATTTCAATTTTTTTTTTCTCTTCGTACGTACACAGACAAGCATTTCAACGTACCATTTCCTGTTTCTAATAGATAATGCTATTTTTTCGCAAATTCTTTATGTATTAATATATATATATATATATGTATATGAAGATTTACTTCCCTCATTTAACAATTTGAAAAATTGTACTTAATTTGTACAGAAAAAAAAAAAAACCAAGGGAAATGGTGCTTGGAAAGGACGTTAGAAGGGTAGAGACGAGTGATGAGAGAAGAATTTCTGTGCTGGTTGTGGATGATGACCCTGTCATTCAAAAAATCCACAAAATGATGTTAAAAAAATGCAACATATTGGAAACCCAAGTTGCTGAAAACGGAAAGCAAGCTGTTGATCTTCATCGCTGTGGGGCTATTTTCGATCTCATTCTTATGGACATGGAAATGCCTATCATGAATGGTATTCAGGTAAAATTTATATCTCTTTTGATTAGTTTATTCATATATAAATATATATGGACATGGAAATGCCTATCATGCATGAATGGTATTCGGGTATAATTTATACCTTCTTATAATTAGTTTAGTTATATGTGTGTGTATATGATTTTGGAATCTTGACACATGGATGTCCGCATGAAAGGATTTATATATATATATATATGTGTATAAACTGCTCTTTTTTTCATTTTTTTTTTATGGGAAACAAATAATAAACCAGACAATATATACAGAGATATTCAAGATAAATAAACATGAATGAGTATATTTACTCTCATAAACTATAAAGTTTGTTGTTATAATTTTACTTCATAATTTGTGTTTGTTTGTGATAGGCAACAAAGGAATTAAGAGCAATGGGGGTTGATAGCATGATTGTGGGAGTGACTTCACGTGGATCAGACTCTGAAAAGCAAGCCTTCATTGGAGCAGGACTCAATTACTGTTTTGCCAAGCCTCTAACCATTCAAATCATTTCCTCTTTCCTTCATCTCATCAAAACAAGCTAATCAAAGCATGCAATGGAATTTAAATGCATATGAATATAAATATACATATATATATGTATTTATATGTATACATAAATTTGGAGAGAGAAACAAGAGGATAGATTTGGAGTTAATTTTTTATCCATATGGTTGAAGTTCATTTTTTTTTTGTAATGATCTATATTATATTAAGTTGATTAATTATTTTACTTTTAGATTGTCATTCTAATATAACCATGACGTTATAAATTAATTGAAAAATTCATTTTTTTGGTCATATATTAATTGGAGGAGGATAATTTTTTTGCCAGGCTAATTGGATTCGAAATTTAAAGGTTAATATCAATGTTCATCGCCATTTTGAGAAAGCTCAGTACATGTTTATTACTAATTCATATATAGGTGACCCTTTTATGCCAGTTTAATTTACATGTGATTTTGCCATTATGATAAGGAGCACTACTATATTTGTGAAGTATAGCCTGTATATATGTAATGTGTGTATAGGTTTTCTCAAAAATAATGTGTGTATAGATCTATCATAGCTACTAATTAATTGGATTGATCTTTCAAAAATAACCAAAAAAAAAAAAAACTCTGCTATTAAAAGAGAGATTATGTTAGAGGTTTAAACTTGGTATAATAAACTCCTTCCCCCAATTTATAATTAAAAAAAGAAGAATATGGATTATGGATACAATTTTATTAGATATAGAAAATCTAGAAACAATGTTAAAGGATCAGAGAGAATTTAATCTAATTTGTATTGAAATTTTAAAATAAATCAGAGAATTCTTTGTAACTTATTATTATTATTTTTTTGGGTGAAAATTTTTAAATTACAAACTTTCATTTAATTTTTTTTTATAATTTTTTAAAAAATAAATAAATAAAACAATCATGTTTGACCAAAATCATAACGGCCTTTTGATCCCTAGCTCGCGAAATTCAAAACCCACACACACACTACCACTCTTCTCCGTGTCGAAGTCTTTGTTAAAAAGCCGGTTCGTCCCGCGTAACAAATGCCAAGACATCTTATCCACTTTCCGGCCGGAAAATTTGAGTAACTCGCCAAATGAGCAGTCTTCTTCTTCTCAGCACTCACACTTTCACTTCCCGTCTTCCTAACCTTCCTTTCTCATCTCCCAAGCTTCACAACGACGCCGTTCTCGTCGTCCGCGCCGCAGCAGTCTCTGCGCCACGAGAGAAGCGAACACGAAGGAAGAGGAGGCATCAGCTGCCAAAGGTCGATGATTCCGCAGAGAAAGTCCTCCGCTTCACTTTCATGGAGGAGCTCATGAGCCGCGCCAGAAATTGCGACTCAGTCGGCGTCTCCGACGTCATTTACGACATGATCGCTGCCGGACTTAGTCCCGGACCTCGCTCCTTCCATGGATTGATTGTCGCTCATGCTCTCAATGGCGATGCCGAGGCCGCGGTAATTTTATTTTTTTATTTTTAAAGTTTGAGATTTATATATATATTTTATTTTTTTGGTGTGGAAATTAAAGGAAACTGTTTGTTTTGCGAGAATATAGATGCAATCACTGAGGAGAGAGTTGAGCGCTGGACTTCGTCCTCTCCATGAAACATTTATTGCTCTGATTAGACTGTTTGGTTCCAAAGGACGCACTATAAGAGGCTTAGAAATCCTTGCAGCGATGGAGAAACTGAACTATGACATTCGCGTAGCTTGGCTAGTTCTTATTGGTACAATGCATTTTATGCTCATTCTTTGTCAAATTAATGTATTCTATTTGTTTCTAGGACATGGTAATAGCTTCGATTCTTGATGATTTTCTACAGAGGAGCTCGTTCGGAGCAATTATCTTGAGGATGCTAATAAAGTGTTCATGAAGGGTGCTAAGGGTGGGCTGAGAGCTACTGATGAGGTCTACGATCTTTTGATTGTTGAAGATTGCAAAGTCGGAGACCACTCTAATGCTTTGGATATTGCATATGAGATGGAGGCAGCTGGGAGAATGGCAACAACTTTTCATTTCAATTGCCTTCTTAGTGTGCAGGTGACCTTTCTCAATCTGCTCATCCTACAATAGCTTTTGTTTTATAAATTATAAATGCATTTTTAGCTAGCTTTTCAATATTACAGATCGTGTGGGAGACTAATATTGTCTTTCATTTTTATGGTTTGAATAATTAGGCTACTTGTGGAATTCCTGAAATATCGTTTTCAACATTTGAGAACATGGAATATGGAGAAGGTTCACATTTATTTTTTACCTTTTTGTTGGTCATTATGTATGTTTAGTTGTTCGTTGTATATTATGAACGTTGGTTATAATGAAGCAGTTTTAGCAATATATCATAGAACCAAGTATTCGATTTTATGAATACTTGGCTGCTTAAATCTGTTTCAAACCCTTTCGTGTCTTTAGTACAGAAGGATGCACTGTTCTTAATGGAATGCCCAGGCAAATGAAGAATGCATACTCAAAATTGTTTTTCCATGACAGAGTATATGAAACCTGATACAGAGACATATAATTGGGTGATCCAAGCATATACCAGAGCTGAATCTTATGACAGGTTGATTTCTAAAGTACATCAGTGTTTTGGTAGTTCATTGTGCAAGCTGCATAATTTGAAAGTTTCAACTTTCACTTTCAGATTCTTATGAGTTTGTATGATATTTTTATCTTGTTTTTGAAACTTTAACCAATATTTAAAGTTGTTCACAGTTCATGGTATCAATTTGTTTTCCATAGAATTTTTGTTGACTGCCTTGGTGTTAAAAATATGCATGTAGAGTGCAAGATGTTGCTGAGTTACTTGGCATGATGGTCGAAGACCACAAGCGTTTGCAGCCTAATGTGAAAACCTATGCGTAAGCATTTTCTTATTGAGTTCAATTCATTCAGAGAAACCTTTCTTTGTTATAAAATATGCTTTCTTATCCTTTTATGTAACAGTTATCCATACATTGATTTTTAACTTTTGTCTTATATACCATGCTAAATAGTAGTTACTATGTATATCAAGTTAAACTGCAGCTTATACTGCATGACACTTGACTTTACTTTCTATTCCCTAAAACTTCATACATTATTATTGAAACATGATTTTGGAAATAACATTGCAATTCCATGTCCAGGTTGCTAGTAGAGTGTTTTACTAAGTACTGTGTGATACGGGAAGCGATACGACATTTTCGTGCTCTTAGATATTTTGAAGGTGGAACAGAAGTTCTACATTGTGAAGGAGACTTTGGAGATCCTCTTTCTTTGTATCTACGTGCTTTATGTCGAGAAGGTATGCATGTATTCATTCTTTTTTAAGGGTTTAAGCATCCTTGAACTGCAATATACGAAAAATTCATTATTAAGGATCCTATATTCATTGGAAAATGGAAGAATATAGTGATTATATAAGGTTCTCAGACCTTATGAGATGAAGACTAGTAGTGATTAAACTTACTTTTATTTCATGTCCATCAAAGATGCAATGCTCTAGCATTATTAAGCTTGTCACATACCAGGCTATGGCTTATAAGCCTTTTAGTTGGCATTAGTCTTCTTTAATCCTATTGTTAGCATTTACAATTAGTTTACCATGAAGTAATGTTTTAATGATCTTTTGTTTCCTTATTCTAGTTTTTAGGTTCTTACAATTATTTGAATTATTTATCCTGGTTGACCTGGTAGATTTTCATTTTGTTATGTAAGCTATATCTTTTTGAGTTGGTTGTCATGTTGCCTTCCAGGAAGAATTGTAGATATGTTAGAAGCTTTAGAAGCTATGGCTAAAGATAACCAACCATTACCACCACGAGCCATGATCTTGAGCAGAAAATACCGCACACTTGTAAGCTCATGGATTGAACCTTTGCAAGAGGAAGCTGAACTTGGATACGAGATTGATTACATTGCCAGGTCTTCTTGTTAATCATTATATTACAGTTCTTACAAATTTGCAATTGACCGCATGTTGCCTCTGCACTGTCATTTGTGCATTTTATTTTCGTTCAATTCCTCCACAGTGAATAATAAGCTAACAGTTTACCAATGTCATTCTTGTTGCTGTGTATATTCTTTCCAAAGGAATATATAACTTCAAATCTGAGTAGCTATAAAATGTGATATTTTCTTTTCTTTTTTCTTGCAACTGTTTATTTATGACAAACTTGTACATCCTACCGCTATAGTATGAAATGTTAACTTCCTTTTGGACATGAGTCAGGTATATTTCAGAAGGTGGGCTTACTGGTGAGCGCAAGCGATGGGTGCCTCGGAGAGGAAAAACTCCTCTTGATCCTGATGTTGCTGGGTTTATATATTCAAACCCTATGGAAACCTCATTCAAGCAAAGGTGTCTTGATGATTGGAAGTTGCACCACCGTAAGGTTTTGAAAACTTTACGGAATGAAGGACTTGCAGCTCTAGGGGATGCTTCTGAAGCAGATTATATTCGAGTAGAGGAGAGGTTAAAAAAAATTATAAAGGGTCCTGACCAGAATGTTTTAAAGCCCAAAGCTGCTAGTAAGATGATAGTATCTGAACTAAAGGAAGAACTAGAAGCACAAGGTCTGCCAATTGATGGTACTAGAAATGTTCTTTACCAGCGTGTCCAAAAAGCAAGGAGAATAAACCGCTCTCGTGGTCGGCCCCTTTGGGTTCCTCCAGTAGAGGAGGAGGAAGAAGAGGTGATTCATAAATTACTAATATTATGTTTATTTAATTTTTTTCTTTCATTTACATAATCATTATTATCATCTATGGTTGCCTTTGACAGAATTTCAAGTAGGGGTCAATCAAATATTGGCTTGGACCCATCCTCTTATTATATATTACCTTAAATTGCATGCTTTCTGTTGAATTTCGCATCCAAATAACAATGTTTTTAGCGTTTGAGTTTCACTTTATATTGATATATCAATTTTGAATGTGGTTCATCTGAAAGGTCGATGAAGAGCTTGATGAACTGATCTCACGAATAAAGCTGGAAGAAGGGAATACAGAATTCTGGAAACGCCGCTTCCTTGGAGAAGGCCTGAATGGTGATCATGGAAAGTCCATGGACAAAGGAAAATCAGAACCTATGGATGTGTTGGATGATGTTGATTCTGTGGAAGATACTGCAAAAGAGGTTGAAGATGATGAGGCTGATGCTGCTGAAGATGAAGATGATGATGATGATGA
Source organism: Ochetophila trinervis (assembly GCA_003254975.1). Classification (NCBI taxonomy): domain Eukaryota; kingdom Viridiplantae; phylum Streptophyta; class Magnoliopsida; order Rosales; family Rhamnaceae; genus Ochetophila; species Ochetophila trinervis. The sequence goes on along the minus strand of QANX01001890.1, from coordinate 18,286 downwards.
TGAGGAGGAGGAGGAGGAGGAGGAGGTGGAGGTGCCGGTGGAGGTAGAACAAACTGAGAGCCAAGATATAGAAAGGGTCAAGAACAAGGAAGTTGAAGCTAAGAAGCCTCTTCAAATGATTGGTATCCAATTATTGAAAGATGCCGACCAAACAAGTAGCACATCTAAAAAATCAAGGAGAAGAAGCTCCAGAAAATTTGTTGAGGTATGGCATCAAGTAATTTCTTGACATTCTAAATCGTCCTTTCTTTTATAGAATGCCAATTTTAAATGCTCCTTGTTATTCAATGTATCAACTTTTCATGTCAACCTGGAAAGGATAAATATGTGACTTTCAGTTAGACTTTTAAGTATCATTTCTTTTCTGTGTTTGGTTTCTTGGGAAGCAGTTTAGACTTTTTAGAGGCACTCATTATATATGGAATCATGTATACCAGCATGTTGATACTTGTTTCACGTCTTTCAACAGCTTGAGTAAAAGAGCCCCATAAGTTACTTTGTGGATCCAATAGAATGGTGATATTTATGTATATTTTAAATGGATACAGAATGATGATGATGATGACTGGTTTCCTGAGGATATATTCGAGGCATTTAAGGAAATGAGGAAGAGGAAAGTATTTGATGTAGATGACATGTATACGATAGCTGATGCTTGGGGCTGGACATGGGAAAGGGAACTGAAGAACAGACCTCCTCGTAGATGGTCTCAGGAATGGGAAGTTGAGCTGGCTATTAAAGTTATGCTAAAGGCAAGTTCTAATATATTGTACTTCATTCTTCACCTCTAATACTAGTTTTCTTTCTCCTGATTAGTTACTCTGTTATCCACTTTGTTTTATGTTAAAACTATTCCTCTCTACATGAACTTAAATTAATTAGTTTACAGTACCATCTTTAATTATGTGATGCATCTTTGATCTGATGGATTGATCCGATGAGTCTAGTTTGCAGTATATGTGCGAAATTCTATAGCATGGGTGGAAGTAAAAAATGTGTGGAAGTTCAATCTAAATATTTCTAATTGTTCTTATCATTAAGATGGGCTCTCTTAGGGCTGAATCCCTGTGGAAGGACGTTTGGAATAGTTAAAAGGCCTTTTAAAATCTACCTCTTTGTTTGGACCTTCTATTTTTGTTTGGACCTTAGAAGGTTCTGACAGTTAAAAAGTATAAATTGGATGCAGCTAAGTTAATTAGTTGTATATGTGCATCTCCTATTCTGGTTAATAGTGGTGATGCTACAGATTGCTAAGATCTAACCACACCCCATTCCCCTTTTGTATCTTCGGCAAAAACCCAAGGAATGCCGACCCTTACTGAAAATTATATAGATCATCTAAGTCATCTTTTCCACTTATACTGGATAATGTTACAGGTAATAGATTTGGGAGGAATACCGACAATTGGGGATTGTGCCATGATATTGCGTGCAGCTATAAGGGCTCCTCTACCATCAGCTTTCTTGAAGATCTTGCAGACAACACATTCTCTAGGTTACGTGTTTGGGAGGTAAGACCATTTTTTATTTTTCATTTAGAACAATAAAAAATTGAAAACAAAGAAAATGGCATAGCAAACTAGATGTTTGCTTTTATTGATCTGAGAAGCTTTACCATTGTTTCATATGCCTCTCAAAATACTACATCCCCGAATATTATTGTTTTCTAATGATCGAGGCTCGTAATAATATAGCTTCCACTCTTTTATTACCACCCACTATTCCAATTGGAGTTAATGTTTGCCCCAGGTTACACACTATTATTCCATTGATTAGGAAATAACCTGTTCCTGTTTTTACTGTGTTCTATTATTTTGCAGTCCACTCTATGACGAAATCATCTCACTGTGTCTGGATCTTGGGGAGTTGGATGCAGCAATTGCAATAGTTGCAGATTTGGAGACTGCTGGAATCACAGTCCCAGATGAAACCTTAGACAGGGTGATTGCTGCAAGGCAGACAAACGAAACATCTACAAAGGATACAAATGGTTCATCGTTGTAGTTAAATTTTCTATTCGGGAAACACAAATGGGTTTCCATCAAGGACTCGTCCACCATATTGCAAATTCTCAGGGCTGCAAAGTCTAGAGATGATATGAGCCATTGCTTTTGCCTTCTTTTCAGCGAGATACCAAGGAGAAGCATTTTTGTCTTGGTCGTTTTTCTGTTTCTCATAGAGGTTAGTATTGTAGGAAAGGTCTTTAAGAATGTATCTCAAATTTAACATAACCATTAAACTGGTGTACATATTTATTTATATCTACAAAATTTGTTGAAATTCTCATTGTATAACGTAGATGAACCACATCTATTAACACAAAATACCTTCAGTGCTTCAATAATTAAAAAGTAAATACTTATTGGTCATCCAAAACCCGACCACTGGATACCCGGCACCAACCGCTCTAATTACTATATTACTGTGTTCTAAAAAAGTGGACAACATGACGTGCCTCCATCGAATTGTTCGAAGAAATAATTTATCTGACTACTAATTTGGTGCTTTTTGATAGTTTCTTAAGCTATATTATTACAAATGCTATGTAATTACAAACTACCTTTTCTCTTTTCCTTTATTCACCTAAAAAATATTTTTGTCTTTTCCTTATATTTTTCCCCCTTTTTTGGGCCGTATAAGTGTAACCAACAAACCAATGAACATATTTATAAAAAAAAAAAACAAACCAATGAACATAAAAGAATGGAATTGCAGGATGAGTTTAAGTTATTTTAGCCCAAAGATAGTCTAAAGATTTCTTTGTGTATAAGGAATCTGTGTTAATGCGTGAACTTAAAGAAAAACAAGGAAATGATGGGGCTTTCCTCTAACCAATAAAAGAACATTTGGAGTTATTATTATTATATCCCAAGTTCACAGCTAAACCAATAAAAACAAAAAAAATGAATAAATAACTTTAAAATTTAAATTGGCACTTTTTTACTAAGTAAATACATCAATAAAATTTAAAATGATCTTAAGTGGAGCTATGAATTCAGTAATATTTGAATTTAGATGTAAAATAAAATCATTACATGCCAACAAATATATATTATAATTTTTTAATTAATGTTTATTTAAGCGAAAAAAAAAAAAAGATCCAAGAAAAATGTCAAAGAGAAAAGAAAAAGAGAGAAGATAAATTTTATAATTCCAGACATGTCCAACCCACTCCCACTCAGATTTTCAGACACCGCTCCTTAAGGAAACGACGTAATGAGACGGAGAGTTGGGACACACATTTCCGAAGAGGACTCGCTCGATCTCCACCTTAAAACATCTGGATAGGCAATTTTTTTTTTTTACCAAAATAGAAAACTGAAATTGCGCTCGCTCCAAAACTTTCCATTTTCATGATCTGCCCGAACTAAAAAAAGAAAAAAAAGAAAAAAAAGAAGAAAAAAACTTCAATTTTTCTCAGATCCTACCAAACGCATTTCATGGCTGTTCCTGTGGAAGAAGCCATTGCCGCCTTATCTACATTCTCACTCGAGGTACTTCCTTTTTCAAGTCCAAATGTAGCTAAAATTATACATAATTTTACATAATTCGATTATAGACGGTGATTGTATCTTTCTTGTATAATACTTGCATATGATTTGAAATTCAGCTCATTGTTCTTCGAACAAAAGATTACTCTCCTATATCAGCTTTCTGAAATAGTTTCGCGTTTTTGTCCAATTATCGGCAGCTGATTCTATGGTTTGGTTTGAGAAAATTAGCTCATTTTGTTTGCATGTATAAAACAATAATGCTTTAATGAGTTCATTCCGTTTTCGTTTGGTAATACTTCTGTAGGATGAGCAAGCGGAAGTGCAGGGACCAGGAGTTTGGGTTTCAACTGAGCGAGGTGCAACGGATAGTCCAATTGGTATGGAGTTTTTCTTGTCCTCTACTCTCTCTTCTTCTTTTCCTTTTTGGTCTTGAGAGACTCCTGGTTATGGTTGAAACTTATTTTTAGGCCTTGGAATAGTTTCGAGTTTATAGATAATGTGAAAATTCAGCATAAATGTTAGTTTTTGCTGGTATTGCCAAATATTTCACCAATCTCACTAGATTTTTATGAGTTTAGAATCATAGAATTAATACTACTCTCACCTGAGTCATGTACGAAACTTTTCTATTCTAGCGAAATATTCTAAATCTGCTGTAAGATTATACCAATTTTAGACTCAGAGATTTAATCAATTTATGTATGTCAACTTTTCATAATTTTGCAAATAGTCAATGAGTTATAAACCATGCCTGAGAGTAGTGAAAAGCATGGTGTTAATGTCTAACCATTAGTTTGTTGAACTGACTCATTTTATCTTACACACAATATAATTTATTACTAAAAAGCATTTTTTTTTTTAATTTTGTAGAGTATAGTGATGTTTCTGCATACCGTCTATCTCTATCAGAAGACACAAAAGCTCTCAATCAGCTGGTATGGTATTATATTTATTTGCAGTCTCCTTTCTCAATTATATAATATTTCTATTATTGCCTTTTCTTGTCTGGTTTACTGAATAATACAACGTGTGCAGGACGCCCTTATACAAGAGGGAAAGGAGATGGCATCAGTACTTTATACCTATCGCAGTTGTGTCAAAGCACTTCCTCAGGTTAATTTTTGCTTAGACCATAGAAAGTTTCACAGTTGGTCTTAACTTTGAAATTTTGTTACATTTGCATTTCATACAAGTGAGTTTCCATTCTGGATATACTCCGTTACATTAGTACTTCTTAGGGGCATGTGGAGATTGTGCACCTTTTGCCGAAGGAGATTGTATTTTTTATCGGTCAATTGTATCAGTTTTTAAATTCACCTTTTTCTCTTTCATTGGCAATGATGTTACAGCTTCCTGATTCTATGAAACAAAGTCAAGCTGATTTGTACCTAGAAACATATCAAGTTCTAGACTTGGAAATGAGTCGTTTACGTGAAATACAACGATGGCAAGTATCGGCTGCATCTAAAGTAAGATATTATATGATCTACCCCTTTGTTCTCTTTGTCAATCTTGAGCTAAATTTTCACCTTATCATGAATGTTAATTTCTCAATACAGCTAGCTGCCGACATGCAACGCTTTTCTAGGCCTGAGAGGCGCATTAATGGCCCTACAATAACGCATCTCTGGTGCATTAAACATTTTTTTGTCTTATTATTGTATTGTTTTCAATTAGAGAATTTGTTTGAGATCCTGGCTGCCACATAAACGCTGCGGCATTGCTTCAACATTGGTCTTTATTACAGGTCCATATTAAAGCTGCTTGACGTTTTGGTGCAACTTGATCATCTGAAAAATGCTAAAGCAAGCATTCCCAATGATTTCTCTTGGTATAAGAGGTAAGGCAGTCATTTCTTATAGTAAAAGAAGGAGGTAACCGAATAATTTTTGGTCTATATCTTGTTTTACCTGTGTGACATTTTAATGTTTGCTTTATGCTTTGTATGAAGTTTCTTTGATCAGTTTCTTTAAATTTCCAAATGTTTATTGACAACTTGACATAATACTTTTTTTGTTTAGGTTTTTCTGTTCCCTTAATTTCTTCTATCTTTTTTGGTTCATCATTTTTGCTTATTATTAGTTTACATATTGTGTTGGAAAGTTGAATATTTGGTTGAGTTATTGTTGAGATTCTAGAAGATTTCCTAGCTGTATTTACTGTAAATATAATAGTCAACTCTTATAATTTAGGATAAATTAATTTAGGAAAGATTAGAGAGGAGTTATTTCATTCCTAATTCTATGCTATGTATAGTCTATAAGTAGGAAACTTGTAAATGCTATTGAATATATGAACTGTGAATCATACTAGACTGATTCCTCTACCCATCTTTGTGTTTGTTCATATTGGAATTGCTAAATATATGTACGTCACTGCAATTTGACTTATATTCATTGATTTCATTCCCAAATGATGATTTGTCAGGACATTCACACAGGTCAGTGTTCAGTGGCATGACACTGATTCAATGAGGGAGGAGCTAGATGACTTGCAGGTATGTGATTATTTTCCCTTTACTAATTATCTAGTTTTCCTCATGTATTTCTGGTTGTTGTTCTGTTTTTCTTTCCTCCTCTCCTTTTAACTGCAAATATGATACTGGGACATAGAAACAACATCCTTATTAATTAAGCTATTTTTTAACCTTGACAGATTTTTCTAAGCACAAGATGGGCTATCTTATTAAATTTGCACGTTGAGATGTTCCGTGTGAACAAGTATCCAAGTAAAGCATATCTATGTATGGCACTTTGTTCATTACCACATGTCATGTGATGTGAAGGCAATAGATAATGTCTTATATTGATACAATCATTTGTTTGCATATCTTCTACATGCCATTGCTTTTTCTTCTTTTTTCTTTTTATAGATATAATTATGTAAATCTTAGCTTTCTTGTTATTGTCACATAAATGGATGATCATACATTCCACTATTCTTCTTTGAGTACCTTAACTTGATATAGCGTAGAGGACATCCTTCAAGTTCTCATTGTCTTTGCCGTTGAGTCGTTGGAGCTGGATTTTGCACTTTTGTTCCCAGAGAGGCACATTCTTCTGCGTGTTTTACCTGTTCTTGTTGTCTTGGCAACATCATCAGAGAAAGATAGCGAGTCTCTATACAAGAGGGTGAAAATCAATAGACTGATCAACATTTTTAAGGTAATATATAATGATTGATAATTGCATAGTAACAGTGGCTATAATGTGATATGTTTTTTAAATTTCTATCAGTTGCTTATAAATATTGCACTGGTTATCTCCTTCATTTTCTTTTTGTAGAACGATCCTGTCATTCCTGCATTTCCAGATCTTCATCTTTCTCCTGCTGCAATCATGAAAGAATTGTCTATATATTTTCAAAAGTTTTCTAGCCAAACTCGTCTTCTCACTCTTCCAGCGCCTCATGAACTTCCACACCGTGAAGCACAAGAATATCCTTTTGTTAATTTAAAAATTATTGTCCTATTACATATGGAGTTGTATATTAATAAAGAAATATAACTATACATTTTGTCTTGAGAATTGTAATGGGTTTATCCATAAAATCTATAAGTTCCATCGTTCTAGTGAAGCCTTGACATAATGTACTTATCAGAGACATTATCTGATCTTCAACCATATTGGTGCCATCCGCGCCGAGCATGATGACTTCACCATTCGTTTTGCTGCCTCCATGAATCAGGTGTCATCCCTTCTCCCCTTTTCCAAAATGTTAATGAAAGAAATATCATATCTTTAAATATCCTTTATTGCTATTCCTGTCATCTAAATTTCAAAAAGTCATCATTTTGTTGTTACTTCTTCGTCCTGCAGCTCTTGTTGTTGAAATCATTAGAGAGTGCAGATAGTGAGTGGTGCAAAGAAGTCAAGGGAAGCTTGTATGATATGGTAGTTGAAGGTTTTCAGCTATTAAGCAAATGGACTGCACGCATTTGGGAACAATGTGCGTGGAAATTCTCTCGACCATACAAGGATGTCATTCCTACAGAACCACATGATTCTTCAACGTCTTTTTCTGATTATGAAAAGGTATTACATCTGTATTTAATATAGATGGTTTGAAACTTGTTATTGGTAGCTAAAGCTTTGTTCCACGTGCCTTTGTGTGTGCCTGTTATGTCAGTTATATACACAATGCATATGTTACACTCATAGATGGCGTTGAGATTAGAAGTGATTTTCTGTTCTATGTTTGATGGTGGCATGTTTTTTGTTTTTATCTTAAAGGTGGTACGGTATAATTATAGTCCGGATGAAAGAAAAGCACTGGTTGAACTTGTTGGTTACATAAAAAGCATTGGATCAATGATGCAGCGATGTGACACATTGGTGGCTGATGCCTTATGGGAAACAATACATGCCGAGGTCCAAGATTTTGTACAGAATACATTAGCCACCATGTTGAAGACTACCTTCCGGAAGAAGAAGGACCTTTCTAGGTGAGATTTTACCATTAAACTTTTGGTTACCAGTTTATAATCATTATCTTTACTCATCACTTTAAATGAAAGTTGATTGCTTAACCCACTAGAGTGTTATTATCACAAAATTGATCATTGCTTCGTATTATCACTAATTTGTTGTAGGTTGTTGAGAAATTGTATTAGGAATAAATATAGTGAATATTCATGAAACTTGGAAGAAAGAATTTGTAAAATTTGGACCATCATGGGAAATATGATTTCCATCATTAGTCCAGTGCCAGAAATTCTTGAGATTTGCTGGGGGATTGAGAGCACCCTGGTTTACAAGTAAACCTAGATGAAGAAGAAATACTTAATGCTGAAGAGCCAAAAACACGAATAGAAATGCTTGAATTATAGGCATGGGGATGCCCGATTGGAGACTCAATGCTTTGATAGTTGTTTTTAAATATGGTTGGGTATGGTTGAGGCGTGCCTCATGGAAAGGCGCTGTCTTTAAAAAAGAAAAAAAAAAAGAAAAAAGAAAAAGCAAAAAAAAAGAGGAATGAGAATGATAGGACAAAGAGAGAGATGTGGATGAGAAGTGTTTATTGCAGTTGGCCGCATAAATCTTTGTTCAGTTACTTTGCCGCAGCAACTGCAGTCTGGTCTTGAAAAAAGAGAGGTCAGTAGCCATTTTCTTTTTGACTTTCCTTTCTACTTTAATTCGTCTTCTCCTCCTTACTTTTCTTCTTTTTTTATCTCCACAAGCCACTTGCAAGCTGGTCTACACCAGATCGTTTTTAAAGAGATTTAAAATCAAATTTTGTTTTCTTTTCATATATTTTTGGGTAATGCTAAGCCAAACTTATTAACAAAATTTTTGGTATTGCCCTACCCTACAGTCATGGAAGGTAAATCCAATGAAATAATGTCAAATCATTGGATACAAAAAAATTGGTCACTCTAAATTACTCTTATCTTTTTTATTCTATTTTTTTATTATTTATTCTATTTTATTCACATATCGTTTATTTTTTTTTTTATCAAAGGTAAAACTGTTTTTTTTTTTTTTTAATAGGAGGGTTCTTACTATATTTTATTTTCTTCGCTACTTCTCATTTTGGTTTTGTTTTTTGTTTTTTTGTTTTGTTTTTTTGTTTCATTTCGGTTTTTTTTCTTTCTTTTCCTTAACTCTATACATTATCTTATGCTTTTGCTGTTAGTTGTCAACATTTTTCTTTTTTATTTACTTTTCATCCAAGGTTTTTTAATATAATTTGTCTTTTTTTTTGTTGATAATCAAAATTTATTCTTTTTTATTGTGCAGTGATGATGGCTCTGAATGCTATTTGATAGAAGTGGCTATGGAACATCAAATAGAGAAGAAAACTAGGCAAAAGGGACTATGAAAGACTAAAAAGTGAAGATACCATGCAAGGAATGATTAGATTGAGGACTAATTTATTTCCTACAATGAATATAGGATTTTTTTAATATAATTTTTATAGTTTTTTGAGCTTTTATTTCTTTTTCTGGATCTATTTGTGGATTTTGATGTTCACTAGGTATGCACTTTGAAGTGCGTGCTTTAGGCCTGTTACTTTTTTGGAGAGTCTGACCGCGAAACATAGAGCAGAGTTATATTTTTTGTAATTTTTTTGAGCCATTTATCCAAAACTCAACTAGAATTTCCAGAGTTATCATCATTTGGTTGCTTACATTCAGGATACTTTCTGATATGAGGACGCTTTCAGCAGACTGGATGGCAAACACAAGCAGGCCTGAATCTGATTTACAATCTATACAGCATGGTGGTGAAGAAAGCAAAGGGAACTTATTTTTCCCAAGGCCAGTTGCGCCAACAGTTGCTCAGGTTTCTCCTATACCTTTTTCCATGAATTTTTAATTTATTTCTATTATTGGTTTATGAATTTTGTCCTCAATTCTACAGGAGTAAGCTAGCCTTTTCTCTGGTGTTTTTCTTCTTGTTAGCTTGAGATACATGATTAGGTCCTCTTCCCTTTCCCCCTTTTTTTTTTGTTTTTTTTTGGGGGGGGGGGTGGTCAGCACTTGGAAAACTTACCCATTTGAGCTAAATTGGGACTTATGAGCTTGTATTTATACATTAAAAAAACTTCACAAGCTTTTTGATGCTCATATCGACTAAATGTTTACATCTGCATATTATGATGCACAGTAGCGCTGTGTGGTATGGTATGTTTACAGATTGATATATAGGGCACTTTTCTTATCTGGTTAAGCTTTTCAAAAATTGGCAACTTGATATAACTTCATAATCTTTACATTATTCTTTTGAACTGTGATTGAACAAATTGGTAATTTGTTTTCTGTTTTCAGGTTCACTGCTTGCAGTTCCTGATATATGAGGTGGTTTCTGGAGGAAATCCCAGGAAGCCTGGAGGGCTCTTTGGAAATAGTGGGTCTGAGATTCCTGTTAATGATTTGAAACAGTTGGAGACCTTTTTTTACAAGCTTGGCTTTTTCCTACATATGTTGGATTACTCAGGTATCATTTCCAACCCTATACTGGTCTTGGTTCATGTTACAGTTGCTTTTTAAAATTGCTAGCAGAACCATTTGTTCTTTTCCTGCGCTCGTAACAAGAAGGAAAACTAATTTGCTGTTATCATGTGCTATAATATTTCTTAGTTCTAAACTTGGTGTGATAATGTTTGCAGCAACTGTTGCATTTTTATCAGATCTTGGTTTCCTATGGTATAGAGAATTTTATCTGGAGTCTTCTCGTGTTATTCAGGTATAACTTTCACCGCCTTTTTTTTTGGATAAAAAATAACTTTCACCACTTGACTTGAGTACATGAAATTGGAGTTTTCTCAAATGTACTATAGTTTATTGCAATCTTATCTGCATACAGGCCACAGAGGAATAATTTTACTAACCATGTTCTGGTTATTTTAAAATTATAAAATATGTAGACTAAAATTCCTTGTTTCTATTGAGTAGATACTTCATAAGAAATATATTTGAATGGATAAATAATCATCAACTTAGCTTGTAAAGCTACTTGCAAGGCAAAAGGCTATGTTGCAGGGACATGTGTAAGGTGTTGGCTAGTTTAGGTTCGACGTATATGAAATGCCTATATGATGCCCTTTTGCCACGGATAAACTATGATGTGGTGAAAAATTGATGTAAATAGGAAATGAACCAATTTTTTATTTCACAATTAATGATGCCATTATTAACTTCACCTAGTGATACAAAAGCATAGAAGACAATTTTGACTGGATTTAAAGGAAAGCCATTGGCAGTGCAAATTTCCCCCTGACATTTATTTTTAGATTTTTGAAACTTAGTTCTTCGCTGGACTTAGCAAAATGTCTGTTATTTTGCAGTTTCCTATTGAATGCTCTCTTCCCTGGATGTTGGTAGATTATGTGCTTGAATCACAGAATGCAGGCCTTCTAGAGAGTGTTCTAATGCCGTTTGACATCTACAATGATTCAGCTCAGCAAGCATTGGTTGTACTGAAGCAACGTTTCCTATATGATGAAATTGAGGCCGAGGTGAATAAATCCTAACTGATCTGTAACATTGAATTTCGAATATACTTTAGAGTATTTTGAGTACTTTTTCCTTTTTTGTTCTTGTACTTTCATATATCCGATGTGAGCATATTCTGAACTATTGGTGGATTCCATAACCTGGCAACTATATTAAATAGAGCTGCCTCTTCTTTTGCCCTTTTTGCTGCTTTAGTCTCCCCAGGAAAAGGAGATGTTTGCCTTTATTTTTTTACCCCCCGTGCAGACTAGTGAATTTTTTATCCTTTGCATTGCTTGATATTGATATGATGGTTGGCATGATGGAAGGAGAAATTTTCTGTGTTTGTACCTGTTCTTGGGTACCTATGTTATACATTTCTGAAGATATGTTAATTGGGTTCTATAACTTTCCATACATGAAACTTTGGGCTCCAAAACATCTCCTACTTTGATGGGCCTGCACCTGCACATATACTTGTGGATGAATTATTGTGCTGATTCCCCACTGTTGCTTGATGATCGAGTGGCTTTTTTTTTATTTTTTATTTTCTACTCCCTTTCATTATAACAGGTGGACCACTGCTTCGATATATTTGTTTCAAAACTCTGTGAGACTATTTTTACATATTACAAGAGCTGGGCAGCAAGGTATGCAATTTTTACTCTGCCTAATTTTCCTGTCCTGCTGGAGTATATTAGACTCTGTTCGTTTTTGCAGTGAACTACTCGATCCGTCATTCCTTTTTGCATTAGATAATGGAGAAAAATATTCCATCCAGCCTATGAGGTTTACTGCACTATTAAAGATGACTAGAGTGAAGGTGAAATAACTTTGATGCTTTAATTTTATTTATTTTGTAAATGTCCTTGTTTTACTATTGATCTATGGGAAAGCAATTAACTATCTTCTGGCTGCTTTTTATAAAGTCTACTTGTTTCACTGCATGCAAAGAGCATGCAGATAGATGAAGACAGGGATATAAACTTATGACTTTTTACTGGTATATAGATATATATTTGTCTACACAGTATGTATGCTTATTACAATATTGAGTGCATCTTCTTTAATTTTGAGTTTTATTCTTGTGGTGCTCAGTTACTAGGGAGGACAATTGATTTAAGGAGTTTGATTGCTCAACGGTTGAACAAAATTTTCAGAGAGAATGTTGAGTTTCTCTTTGATCGTTTTGAGTCTCAGGACCTATGTGCTATAGTGGTATGCATTTTCATTTTGTTTTCTTGGTTCTTGTTGGCAACGATACATGTCTCTTTCTTTTTTTATTTTTAACATACAAACATGACATTGCATCCAGGAACTAGAAAAGCTGCTGGATGTCTTAAAACATGCCCATGAATTGCTATCAAAAGATCTTTCAGTTGATTCCTTCAGTCTCATATTGAATGAGATGCAAGAGAACATATCTCTTGTGTCATTTTCTAGTCGACTTGGTTCTCAGGTGTGGTACATTTTTTCCCCTCGCATTCAAGTATGCTGGTTTTTATTACACATATCTTTCTCTCTCTTCCCTGCAAACCCCCCATCCCCTCCTCCCCTTTTCTCCATGAATATTTTTTTACGCATGCAATGCCATCCTTCAATTACTAATTATCATCAAGGGTTCCAAATACTAATTCATTAACAAGCATCATATTGTCCGATTCATTTGTCCATTCGATGACATGGTGAGCTTTTCTATCATTGTGATGATTCATGGATTAAATATCTTCAGGTGCTGTAACATGGATCTTATAATTTAGGGATGATTGAAATTTTAGAGGGTACTCTTGTAGTTACAAAATTAAAAATAAAATGGAAGGAAGAAGAAGAAGAAGGAAAAAAAAATGAAAGTCATGGTTATATTCCTCTTATCTAAAGAACCTTAGTCACTAGTTTGGAACTTTTCAAAATGCAAATTTGTGGATGCTGAGTTATTCATCATCAGTATGTTCTTAACCAACTTGTCTCCCTGTCAGATTTGGTCAGAGATGCAAAATGACTTTTTGCCGAATTTCATTCTTTGCAACACTACTCAGCGTTTTATCAGATCATCAAAGGTTCCTCTTGTTCCTGTTCAAAAGCCATCAGTTCCTTATGCCAAGCCAAATTTTTATTGTGGTACTCCAGTAAGAAACGATTCCTTCTTTTTTGGTCGTTTGATTTAATCATCTAACTTTTTATTTATCCTTGTAAGTTCAATCAATTATTGTGGTTCCTAAAACTCATGTAAACTTTTTCCTGTAGTTTAGTCTTAAGAGTGAACCTACTTTTGTGATTTCCAAGTTCTTTTCTCATGTAATAGGCAATATTATATATAATAATTCTAAGATGTGGATATCCGCAAGTTAATAACCTGTGGATATCCACACCATAAGGATTATATATATAATATAATATTGGCATGTAACTCAAGCTTTATTTAGTTTTTATGTTTGCTTTTGTAATGATAGGATTTAAATTTGGCTCATCAAAGTTTTGCTCGGTTGCATAGTGGATTTTTTGGAATTCCCCACATGTTTTCCATTGTCAGACTTCTAGGATCTAGATCTTTGCCTTGGCTTATCAGAGCGCTTCTAGATCATATATCAAATAAGGTACATTCTACTTCTGGATTTTAAATAGTTCATACAAGATTTAAACTCAAATTTGCATTTAAAATTGCAACCATTTCTAGCTTTGTTTTATATGTACATTTTGTTACAAGATTTAAATGAAAGTAATCTATATGTTTTCTATTCATGCAATGATATTCTGTTGCATTCTTCCTTCAGAAACAACTTCATGAGTATCCACAAACACTTTAAAACTTCCTGAGCATGTCAACGTAAATAAAAGTTCAGTTGAAGTTACTCTAATATTTTGTGCATCGCTTGTTTCAGATAACTACACTTGAACCAATGATCACAGGATTGCAAGAAGCGTTGCCAAAGTCTATTGGACTTCTTCCTTTTGATGGAGGTGTGATAGGTACACCGTGGCAATTTTGTTGTTTGTACTCAAAAACTGTTTGATGTAGCAACTGTCAGTGTACATTAGAGGTGTAGATTTCCTTGGTTTTGGCAATATTTGTTGCTAATTGTCAATACAATAAACTAAAGAAATACCCAAAACATTGCATGTTAGACAATCTTCTTTAAGTATGATTAGGATAAAAACACTTATGATAATGGTCATTAAGGTACTGGTGAAAAAAAAGTTTTGTGCAAAATTGGTTAATTTTTTTTCCTGATTTTTGTAAAAATATTTACTATGCACAGGATGTATGAGGCTTGTTAAAGAACATCTTAATTGGGGAGCAAAATCAGAGATCAAAACAGAGGTTCTCCGAGGGATAAAGGAGATTGGAAGTGTATTATATTGGATGGGGATTCTTGATATTGTGTTGGTTAGTTTCTGACTCGTCATTTTACAGTTTACATATTGGAGATGCTTGATTCATACTGTTGCATTTTGATATGCTGATCAGAGAGAAGTAGATACCTCGCACTTCATGCAAACAGCACCTTGGTTAGGCTTGCTTCCTGGTGCAGACGGGCAAGTACTGCAGTCTCAAGATGATGGAGATAGCCCTATTGTCAGCCTATTCAAGTCCGCCTCTACTGCAATTGTGTCAAACCCTGTGTGCCAAAATGCAACCTCTTTCAACATCCTATCAAAACAGGCGGAAGCTGCAGGTGTGCTCTTTTGAAGTAATGAGCATGGGCAATACTAAAATTATTCTGTACTGTGGAAAAATGAGACCAACTGAACAGTTTTCGTGCAACTTAAAGGTTATAAGACCACCATAATGCATTGTGAACGACAGTGAAAGATATAAAAAATTAATATTTCTTCCCCCCACAATTGACTTGTTAAATTTGCCTCTTTTCATGTTTACTTTCAAACTCTGTCGATTGCCACATAGGGAAGGACAGATGGCCATTCAAAAAGAAAACAAGAGAGAGCAAAATTTTAAAAATATTTGTTTCCCCTGAAAATGTTGAACCTTTTAGCTATTTTAGCATAGCATCAGATTTTCTACTGTAATGTAAATGTATCATAACTATATATCCATTCTTGCTTTTGTTGCTTTGATGATGCGTCATTTAAGAGATGGTGTTTTCTATTGCAGATCTTTTATACAAGGCCAACTTGAATGCTGGAAGTGTGTTGGAATATGCTCTTGCTTTCACAAGTGCAGCACTGGATAAGTATTGTAGCAAATGGAGTGCTATGCCAAAAACAGGATTTGTTGACATTACAACTTCAAAAGATTTCTACCGAATATATAGTGGCCTTCAGATTGTAAGGAAAAAGCTCATGCAGCTCATTTGCATCTTGTTCATTTGATACATATGAACTCCCTTGGTTCTGTGTATTGACAGTCCAAATTTTAAAGTGGCATACTGAGTTGCAGTTTCTGTGTTAATACACACTGAGTCTCTGACAGCAATATTGATAGGAAAGAAGTAAATGTTAGAAGCCAATTCCATATGCTCCAACATTTTGATTTTATATCTTTGATCAATACCAAGCTTCATCTAGGGGCATTTTACTGAATGGATCTTATTAATTGCAGTTCCATATATCTGTAATTTTATGATCTACAGATTTCAGTTTCTATTCATACACATGCATGTATTCAAGATAATGAGTGTGACCAAGACTAGTTATGAGCTGCAGCTGCTAGTTTGCACTAGTGCCTAAGCTCTCAAGAATTCCTGATGGTGTATTTTATAAAAAATAATGGTTGATAACTAAAGTGAATCATTAGTGCTGTAAACCTTAGTTTTGTTACACTGGTATTTAAATACTGGATATCTGGCATTGCAACTGATATGTTCATGAACTACAGGGATACTTAGAAGAGTCCGTACAATTATCATCAAATAATCGTGAAGTGCTGGGTGATTCAGTAGCATGGGGTGGTTGCACCATAATATACTTGCTTGGGCAGCAGCTACATTTCGAGCTTTTTGATTTTTCACACCAGGTTCTCAATGTTGCTGAAGTGGAGACTGCATCAACTGCACAAGCACATAGAAATTCTCATTTGGTTCAGGTATAAATTTTACATTATTTTAGCACAGAAGATTGATTCATAAATGTCTTTCAATTTAGTTCTGCTATTGCTTTTTCCCTTTGCTTGTATCTCATGAAATCTGTAACTAATCATGCAGTGAAAATGATTATTTCTTCTGTTCTGTAATCCATAACTTTGTTATGTTTCCTCCAAGAACCTTCTGTTTATGGTACTGGTCTCCTTTTCTATATAAATACTATCGCATTAAGATGAATTCCGTACAAGTCTAGGTCTTTTTGCAATCAATAGGTACATGTCCGATAAACTTTCAGCCCGATTCTGTATCATTTTCCAGCTGGTGTCTACAGAGTTAACCGCTAGGATCCAGCTCATGATTATTTGGTCCTGCTCTTCTGAGAACTAAACCAGTGACCAGGATGCATTATGATTTTGGTTCCTCACCAGATCACTTGATTAAAGAAACTGCTAAGACCTTTAAAAAATATCTCCAAATTCAAGTCCCAACCAAACCTATAGATATCTTTAGGTGTACTATTTCAATCAGTTTTAGACCAGCTTTGTTTATAGAATAAGTTTAGTAGTTGTGTAAAAACTTATAAAACATCAAATCCTTAATCACATGAACCAACATCAAAGTTTCATCCTTGCATGCTAGTGTTTTGTTCCTGCATCTATTTATACTTTCTCCTTGTTTTTCTGTGCTTTTGTATTTTAACTTTATATTGAATTCACCGCAATAATAATATTCCTCATATTGAAATGCAAATCTGATTGTTATTTAGTTTTCTTATATGAATTTTGTTTGCAAATTTATTCTTGTGGAAAAAGGGATGGGATGCCCTGATAGAGTCAATGAAGAAAGCAAGGAGATTAAACAATCATGTGTTCTCCATGTTAAAAGCACGGTGTCCACTCGAAGACAAAACAGCTTGTGCTATCAAGCAAAGTGGTGCTCCTCTGCATCGAATTAAGTTTGAGAATACAGTCTCTGCATTTGAAACACTGCCACAGAAAGGGGCTTGAATTGAAAAGTATCCTAGTTGTTCTACGCGACTCTTTTTGCCTTTCTGCGACTCTACTTCTTCCTACTTACATGGTTTTGGTGTAGTTGTTTTCAGTAATTTCCTCTGATAAAACATGTATGGAACTGGTTCTATGTTTATATGAGAGAGAGAGAGAGAGAGAGAGAGAGAGAGACATGTAGAGGAAAGAAAAAAACAAAGTCAGTGAGAAAGATGTGGAGGCAGAGAGGCACTTATTACCATTTTTCTTGAAGATTTTTTATTTCATTTTATTTTATATATTTATGTATTAAAATTGAAAAATACCATATTGTTGAGCTAAAATTGAAATTTTTTTCATTCGATACGTAAAGAAGCAAAAATTTTTGTTGAAGACATAACCTAACCTAATATCTCAATCTCAACTCTCGAGTAAAATACATAATTTTTCAATCTTTTTTTTTAACCTCACTGCTGCAAATTCTTTCCCAAGCAGCTTTAAGCTTTAGCAAGTATGAACAAAAGAGAGCTGGGGATATCGGAGGGAAATAAAATGCAAAATTTTAGACAACAGCTGTTGAGAGAGAAAAAAATTTTAAAATAAAAATTACACCTCAAATGAGCATAAAATTTGGCTACTTGGGTGTGTTTATTTTAAAAGCATAAATTATTCATCCAAAAAGCATCTTAAAGAATTTTAGAAAATAAAAAAGTGATAATTTTTTATTCAATGCCAATATACTTTTCATAATTACAATTTATTTTGTATTTTTATTAACAATTATAATTCAGAGCATAAAAAATTATAAAACAAGAAATAAATTTATTAATT
>QANX01001887.1:0-56947 GCA_003254975.1 Ochetophila trinervis | reverse complement strand
GGGAGGTAGATGCCGTCGTCGGGGGAGAAGAAGGGGGAGAGGCTGAGGGTTTCAATTTTGATTTCTGAAATAATTTGAGAAACTGAAATTTGGGCATAATAGTATGAAGGTGTAATTGAAAATAAATAATAAAGAAGGGCTAAATTTGTAAATGCTCAAAATACCAATTTATTTTATTTTTTATTTTTCAAAATATTTCTACCGGCTTTGTGAATTACCGGTTGAAAATCAACAAGGGTTTCACGTTGGAGACCCCTGTTGGATTGCACTTGAGAAATTCCCTGCATATTAATGGTATGATGGTTACTTTTCTTTTTAATTTTTTCTCTTTCATGTAAAGTGGATAAATGGATGGAAGGTTGAGTTCAAGAGCGTATTACGTATTCATCCAAATATTCTTTGGGAGTGATTTTGAAATATCTAAAATCATGAAACATAAAATATTAACAAGATATGTGTGTTTCCAATAATTTCATCCAAAAAAAAAATTTCAATAATGATTGTGTTTGGCAAAAACATGAAATTGCTTTTTTTTTTTAATGATTTTGTTTATTTTAAAGTATAAATTTAATTGGAAGACTAAAGTTAAAAGAAGTATATAATCAATTGTATTTTTCCATCTCTAACTTAATTTTCTTGTTAACTAACAGAAAGAATTAGAGGAGTTTAAACTAGTTTTAATTTTTGTGAGTATGAATAGAATTTTTTCAAATAATAATAATAATAAGAATAATTATTATATATGTATATATAAACCACTTCACTGTCTAGAATTGTTTTTTGAGTAATTCTAGAATGATTAATAAATTTTTAGTATTCAATGATTTAATATTGTTTTATTAAAGAGCACTTTTTTTTTATTAATTATTAATAAGATTGTTACATAATTACATATAAATAAATTTGATAGCTATAGATTGCTCCTATTCTATTCAAAAGTAGTTAGCGATGGAAAAAAAAAAAAAAACCATTAATGAATTCTCCAAATATAAAACCATTATTTTCCAACAAATACGGTGATTCCTTCAACTTCTTGAAATTCAAGTCCAAATGAAATTTAAAAACAAAATTAAATTAAATTGCAAGTATATTTCTCTGAAAAAAATATATTTTACTCTCTCATCATTTTAGAATATTTGAACAAATGCCAACTTCAATAATAGTTCTCTAATTATTAATAAAATTATACATCAAAGTCATTCGGTTACTTAAAAAAGTATTCCCATGTCAACCTGCACCGCATTTTCTTTTTTTTGCTACACAGGCACGCGCGCGCGCGCGCACACACACACACACACACATATATATATATATATATTCTTTTTAATCCAACCACTAATTTATGAAAAAAATGCAATGTATAGAACTTAGAAGTTTATTGTTTACTTTCTTCTTCTTTTCCACTTTTTTTGTTTTTTTTTTTGTTTTTCTGTTGTTTGGTGAGACAGAAATTACATCAATCATTCACTTACACCAGATAATAATTTTCCAATAAAATAATCAATAAATAAAACGATATACTTTATAAATAAAATAACATCACGATTGTAGCATAGAAAAAGCCATATATTTATGAGCATATATGCATCTGAGTTTGAGTGGATGATTGATGAAATGACATAAGCAATGACGAGCATTTGATGGTGATACAACAAAATATCGTTCAAAAGTGAGCATTTTCTTTCTTTTGAGAGATCATGGAGTTAAAGTTACCACAATTTCCTCCATTTGGGACTATTATTTCTTTTTAACTTTAATATTCATAAGAGAATTAAGTAATTACATGTGGGTAATAAGAATCATATTGTTATTATTTTTATTTACATAATATGCTATTTTAAAGAGTTTTGGTGATACCAATGTAACTGTAGTTATGTATATTCATGATATCAAAATCAGTATACAATCAACATTTTTTATACAACAACAAAATAAGAGAGAATCCATATAAACAGTTAAATTGGTTAGGAACTTGAATTTTGATAAAATAAAATAAAAAGAGTAAAAATTTAAGCTTGAATCGAAAATTTAGTCAAACTAGAAAAACTAACAATAAATATACACTAATTTAGCTGATTGACACATATAAATTCACTGCTCAAGATTACAAAGCAAGTCGACCTCTATCTTTCTAATTATTTTTATTAAAAATAAAAAAAAATAAAAGAAAGAGAAGTAGAATTGACACATTTGTTGTTATTTGACACATTTGTAAACAGCTTGCCATGTAGTTTGTTAAAATGTTCAGTTGAACATGATTGTGCCAAGTTGCCAACCAAGAATTGGCAGCCAAGAGCATATAACAGTCCCACAAGAGACTGACATCTAAATATACTAATCAAATTAACTTTTCGGGTCGTAAATCAATTTATATAATATTTATGACCAATGAGATACGTTTCTATCATGATTTTCCTAGTTTGCAGGCTTTAACTAAGGTACAATCTTATAATATCTTTAGACACAATGTTATTTATGGATGATCTTATCTTATTTGCTGATTTTAACAACTATATTTCATTTATGAATATTATTCTGATAATGTTAGTTCGATTGTTTTACATACAACTCGTGAAGGAGTTGTACCTAGCCTAATCCTAGTTTACAACTAAAAACGGGGTTCTACAAAGAAATTATGTCTCAAAAAAAAAAAAGTTCATTATTGGATTCAATTTACACCATTAACTTACAAATTCAACTTTTTAAGAACAAAAATTGGTCATGCACTCTTCAGGCCATATTACCATACCACTTGCTAAATCACATAATTCTGCTTTCTAATTATCACAATTTATTTAGTTTGGAAACATAGTTAAAAAACATAATTGGGTTCTTTTGTACCAGTTACAGTAAAGATTCACAGGGACTTGCTTTAGATTCTATGATAAACATAAATTACTCTTCTGTCTTGGATGTTAAGAAAATACAAAATGAAATGAAAAGTATCCGGACCCATTTTTCAGGAAACCATAGCAAGCCCATGGAACATCATTTCTTGGGCTATCTTGAGAATAATGTCTTGGACTGACAATATTCTCAAAAAACCATGGATCAAGAGTCAGAATAAAATACATGCTGCCTGGAATTACCTTTCCTTTGATTTCACAGGGACTCCCCTCAACATTTCCACTTTTTCCTTTAGAGTGTCTCTTCTTGGCCGAGCAATCTTGTTGTTGGGATCGAAAAGAAGCACTTCTTCAAATGCCTTTAGAGCTGACTTGAACTCTTTCTTCTTTTCATAGGCATCGCCAAGGTTGTTCCAGGCCGTAACATAACCTGGTTGAAGTTTCACAGCGGTTTCAAGCTGAGTGATTCCTTTGTCAAGCTTTCCTTCGAGGACATAACTCACACCAAGGGCATTGTAAACCTGTTCAAAGTTTTTGATAATTTGAAAGGTAATGTTAGTGAAATAATACATTATGCCTAGATAAAAAGGATGAAAAAACAAAAAAGGTGCTCTTATTTGCATGTGTTTATAACTTTTCCTCTTTACTTTCTGACACATCTTGGTCCTGGATTGCTTTCTTTGATGATTGTAAAGCAGATGAGCTAAAAGCATAGATTAAGATTTAAGATTACAAAAAAGCTACTAAAAGGATAGACAATTTGGTAGTGTATTTCAAGGGGTTCTCAATGGGCTAAGTATCTGGTTAAATAAAATTTCAATTTCAATTTTCGAATGCGAGAAACAGTACATATTGACTGACAGGTTTAAGGTCCAAGATCACAAACAGATACAGCATAACTAAGTAGGCATCATGGCTGTGTCCATGTCACAAGACGTACAACATAACCACTAAACAGAGTATAACTAATCAGGCCAAAGTCTTGTAATGGCTTTCAAAAATCCCAAATGGGATGTATTTCACTGCTTCAGTTAAATGATTTAACGTGGTGAATAATTTTGATCCATAGGAAAAAGTGGCACAGGCTATTTAGTTTTAAAGCACTATGAAGTTAATAATAATTAGACTGATGAAGTGTGAGTTTAACATGGATAACATAAGTGACAAACTAGTTATTTGAGGTCCTCCAGATTATCAGTATACCTGGGCAAGATCCTGATCATCTCCATCCCAATTGTTAATTGCTTGAAGCAAATATTTGATAGCAGCTGGGTAAACTTTTCTTCTCAGCATCACTGCACCAAGTTCAAAATACTCAGTTGCACTGGCATCACCACTTCTTACCTGTTCCTGAAATTCATAAAAAGTATGAACAAAATAAATTTTAGAAACTTATTGCAGGCAGCCACTATTTAGCAAAAGGAAAAAGGACCAAATGGGTCTTTTTTGAAATCTCTAGAACAGATCAGGCAGAATTTATAACAAAAGTCATTATTGGAGCGAGTACATTTATCTACACAGCATTGATATAAAAATATATGTAGTGTTACCTGCAATTCCTTGGCAGAAAGATCCAGTTCTCTACGCACAAGGACTTGTCGAATCACAAAGAATGTTCCAACCCCAAGAAAACCTAATAATAGTAGCAAGTATGATAACTGGATTCCTAATTCAAATAATTCTCCAACGTCATAAATCTCATTTGTTTTCATATAATCCCTAGCTTGCGCCACTGGTGCAGAAACCATCCATAAAATTTGTCCAACTGAGAGTGTGGATACACAAAGTAATGGCCTTTTCACAACTTCAATATCCCCAAAAGTCAAAAGGTTCCTCAAAGATTCTGCAATGCAGCAATGACAACAAATTTTTTTTCAAGAAAGATATCATTTTAGTAAATTGTCTACTTTTGAAAACTTGAAATGGTACAGAAATTTCTGTAAAACATGGACACTTATCGTATCACTATACTATATTCAAGGCATGGAAACTTGTCCTTTAGGGTTATTTATTAATAAGAGGAATTAAAATTGACACAGGTTCTTAATATAATACTTCAAGATCAAAAAACTTAATAAATATCTTAGTAATTTTTACTAAGATACTTCATCTTTCAGTGACAAAATTATGTAAATTGTTTGAATACATAATAAAAATTCAAATAACCATTCAATTGACATCTTTACTCCAAGTTTTGCCAATTTCTATATCAAGATTACTTTTGGATTTAGTCTATCAACTTTAAAATACCATACTAAAAAGACCAAGGAAGAAAAAAGAAAAAAGAAAAATAGAGTATGGCACAAAGAAGTAAAATAGAAAAAGAAGCTGAATTCTGTATAAGACTTGAATCAGGTTGTAACATAAGATTGACCTCCTAGAGAAACAGGCACATACAAATATCCAAGCACACATTCATATACTCAAAAATAAATTGTTAAATATGTGACCATGTAATTTAAAAGAGAATTAAACAGAGAACAGGAAATTACTCTCAGATTTCGTTGAGTTAAGGGATTCCATCGTCAATTCCCTTTGGAGTATCTGCCTTCACCATGATTGAAATAGTACATTAATAACTAAATATGCATATTTGTGATCCTTGCAGAAAGTTCTATCAAGAAATATTTCCACCAAGTAAGTTAAGAAAATTAAGTATAAAGACAAAAGTCACCACAATATAATAACGTCAGGCCATTAGAAATATTTGCAATTTGAAGAAAAACATCCCAAATAAGCCAGAAAAGCAATCAGCATGGAAGGTGGTGTTACACAGATCATCTAACCACCAAAAGACATAAGGATTCAAACATGGAAGGAGGGAAGCAAAAGTATTCCATAGCTGTAACATGATGATATATGACCCAATTCCAAGTCTACCTCTCACAAGTTCAAGCTTATGAGAAAAGTGGTATTGGGTTGTGGTTATATGGCATCAGAACAGGAGATTCTGGTTCAATACCTGTTAGTTTTCAATTAATTCCTCTTTTACATATTGGACTTCTTTATGGGTTTAGAGTAAGAAATAGTGACTTCTAGTCATTTATAAAAAAAGAAAAGAAAGAGAAAAGAGTTTGAAAAACAAATACTTGAAACTTAGGAAATCTAATGGCAGGCTCTTTGGACTTTGAACAATGGCCTGAAGTAAGACTTAATACAATAATGACCCTTTAGACTCACAAAGAAAGCAACCAATTTTGTAACTAAAACATGAAGTTGTAGAAAAAACTGGAAGTGGGTTTTGGTATACCTGAAGAGAGAGCTTGTGGGGCTTCAGCTTGAGAGAAGACCCAACTGGTAGGAGGGAGTGAGTAGAATGAAAAAGGCCATGGTGGTGGTGCTGCTGCTGCTGAAGAAGAATAAGAGAAGAAGATGGAGATGAAATGTTAGTGTTCACTTGGAGAAGCATTTTCTGTTTGTTTCTTGGGAAAAGAAAGCAAAAAGCTTCCAAGGCATTCAACAGAAACTGATTGGGAAATGTGAGAATTCTGGGTTTTGCGTTTTCTGAAAGCAGAGAGAGTGGGAGGATAGAGTCTGGAGAGCGACTTTTCTGTTTATCCGAAATCTGATAATAAAAATAAGGGGACGTTTGGTTTTTCCTTTCAATTGTTGGACAAATTTCCTTTATACAAACTTTTCCATTTTAGGTTTTTTATTTTGGGTTAATTTCATTAGATTTGACCGTGTAAGAAGATAAATGTAATTGTACCATTCTAAAAATCTAAAAAAAGTTTTATATTATATGCATTAAAAATTATAAAACATTTATAGAACGTCTTAAAAATTGTACTACTAAATTATATTGTATTATTTATATTTGTTTTATATTATATTAAGTATACTTTATTTAGATCATTACTAAAAAAAAATATTTTATCTATGCATTAAAGTACATAAAATAAAAAAAATTATTTGACATGTCTTGAAAAAAATATATTTTTAAAGTATTGTTTGATAATTCATTCATTTTTTATTTTTAGTTTTTGTTTTTGAATTTTTTTAAAACTAAAAATGAAAAATTTATTTAATAACCATTTTCATTTATTTTAAAATTACAAACAAAAATGCATTTGATAACTATTTTACATTTTTTTTAAAACAAAAACTATTTTTCACTTTTTTTTAAAAACTATTTTCATTTTCAGTTTTTTAATTTTCTTTTTTTGTCTTTAATAATGTCATAATATAAGACAACTCAAACAAGGCTTCAACCTCAGATCACTAATACTGGCATCGTCCAGATGTGTTCGAGACTGCCTAGTTGGGGCCAAAGCTCAGGATTATTGGGTAGGAGCTGGAACCCAAGACTACCTGGTCCGAGCTGGAAGTCGGGACTACCAGGGTTGGGCCGGAACTTAGGATCCCCCGATTAGAGCCGGAACCTTGGACCCCCCAGTTCGGGCTGGAACCAAGGACCGTCCGAAACCCGGGACCCCCTGGTCATAATGAAACCCGGGATCGCCCAGGTAGAGAGAAACCTGGGATTGCTTGGTCAGAGCTATTACGTGAGACTCCCCGGTTGGGGGCCGGAACCCGGGACCACCCAGTCGAGACTGGAATCCGTGATCGCTCAGTCAAGATCGGGATATTAATCGAATATGGCCAAGATTCAGTGTTCGACATTAATTGATTATGGATTTGTTTAAATTTATTTGTAAATTTTTAAAAAAAATACAAAAAATTAATAAATTTAAAAAAACAAAAAATGGTGGTTGTTTTTCATTTTTTTTAGTAAAAACATAAACCAAAAATCATAAACAAAAGCTAAAAATCAAAAACTGAATGCATTAACAAACGGACTTAAGTTATAGTATTTATATTTGTTTATATTATATAATTTATTATATTATGGTATATTATGAAAAAATAAATAAATTTTTAATTTAGAGTTTGTTTGTTAACGCATTCGGTTTTTTTTTTTTTNTTTTTTTTTTTTTTTGATTTTTAGCTTTTGTTTTATGATTTGTAGTTTTTGTTTATTGTTTTTTGTTTATGTTTTTGCTAAAAAGAAAAAAATGAAAAACAACAACCATTTTTTTATTTTTTTTTATAAAAAAATAAATTATTTTTGGTAATATTTTTGTTTTTTTATTTTTATTAAGTTTTTGTATTTTTTAAAAAACTTTACAAATAAATTTAAACAAATCCATATTTGATTATTAGTGATCTCAAGTTTTAGCCTCGACCGTGCTGTTCTGGATTTTAACCTAGACTAGGATGTTCTAGGTTCTAATCTGACAGGCTATCCTGGATACCGGCTTGACTGGGTAGTCACAGGTACCGACCCTGACTTCTAGCCTTGATAAGGTGGTCCCTGGCAAAGGCATCTCTGGTTCTGATTCGGACCAGGCAGTCTTGACCAAGCAATCTCAACTTCCGGCTCGACCCGATTGTCTATTATTCTGGCCCGAATCAAGCTGTCCTGGATTCCAGCTGACCAGGCGGTCCTCGGTACAGACCCCTACTGGGAAGTCTTGAGCTTTAGCCTCAACTGGGCAATCTTGGGCTCCAGCCTCGACCGAATAATCCTAGGCTCTAGCCCTGATCGGGTGATCCCATGTTCCAGTTCTGTTCGAGTAATTCGTGGTCTCAGTCATATCTGAACGGTGTCAGAATAGGCAGTCTCAGGTTCAAGTCTTGTTCAAGTTGTCTTGTATCCTGTCATTATCAAAGACAAAAAAAATAAAAATAAAAATGACTTTTTAATGTTTTTTTTCTTTTAAAAGAAAAGTGAAAATGATTTTTATTTTAAAATTTTTCAAAAAAAATAAATGAAAATGATTATCAAACGCATTTTCATTTTTGGTTTTCAAAAACAAAAAATGAATAGATTATCAAACGATATTTTATTTATACATTTAGTCTTTATGAATGAGATCTCAATTGTAGCCATAGATGAAAAAATCAAAATTTTCGGTGAAATTTTATTTTTTCTAAGGCACCGTTATTAATTCCTTCCCAAAAAAGGTAAAATTTTCATAATTTATGTTGAAATTTCCAAGGTAATTGTTTAACAAACTAGTCAAAAATTCCATAATTTTCATGAAAATTTCGAAATATTCATGGAAATTTTAAATATATTCATTAATTTTTTTATAAAATTATTATGGATTTTTATAAAATATTATGTATTGTTTTAATATTATATCAAATATATCAATGAATTAAACATGTTCTAATCCAAAAATTACTCTACAAGCAGAAGAAGATGTTATAAATGTTTTGGATAAATGCACTTTAGTACCTTGTAGTTTGCTAAACTTTCACATTAGGCCTTCAAGTTTCAAATGTATCACATTAAGCCTCAAATTTACATTTTATGTCACATTAGGCCTTCAAGATTCAAGTGTATCACATTAAGCCTTCAATTTACATTTTATGTCACATTAAACCTTCAAATTTCAAGTGTATTATATTAATCTTTCAATTTATACTTTATGCCATAATAAATAATTAATACACTTTAAAACCTTCTAGAATTTTTTTATTTTTAAATAAAAAGCACTACAATTAATTTTATCATTTAATACTTTTTCTTTTGTAAAAAATTATTTTTTATTTCTCCAAAAAAAAAATATTCATCCTAAACTAAAAAAAAAAAATCATGATGAAAAATTATAAGATTAAATAAATTTTCATGATAATTCTTTTCGAAAGCTTATGAGATAACCAACTAGAACTCTTTATGCTTCAGCCCTTTCCAGGAGTACATGTTCACAATTTCAAACTATTATAGTAACTCTCTCAAGTGGTGATATCAATGAATACTTTTGTGAAATTATAAATAGTTACGAAATAGTTACAAATTCAACAAATATTGAGTCCATTTAGAGGTAAGAGTATTACACTAATGCAATGCAAGATAAAAATTATGAAAGTAGAGAAGGTAGGCCTAGAATTGGTATTGTAGAAAAAAATTTATACATGCAGAGAAAAATGTACAATAGAAATGTCACAGCAAAAAAATAAACTTTTTAAGATGAATATAACCCTTATTCAATTGATGATTATAGAATGACATCAAATAAGAACTTATGTATATATTTTCAAGCTCAATCATCAACAGACAACAATTATGCATAGAACCAACTAATATCATATCCATATCATGACTATCAACAAAGATAATTACATGTAATATTATATCTATATGGTTGACATATTAACAAATACATGCAAAACTAATCAAGAAAATGTATTTTTTTATCAATATTTCTCTCAATACACTGTTAAAAATGAGAATAAAAAAGTGAGCGAAAAATTTCAACAACCAGTAAATTCTATGTGGTATTGAATAATATTTAAGTAATTATGAATTTGTATTATT
This sequence comes from Ochetophila trinervis, assembly GCA_003254975.1. Taxonomy (NCBI): domain Eukaryota; kingdom Viridiplantae; phylum Streptophyta; class Magnoliopsida; order Rosales; family Rhamnaceae; genus Ochetophila; species Ochetophila trinervis. Next base: position 46,774 of record QANX01001887.1, on the reverse strand, counting down.
ATTCTAATTAATGAATAATTTATTACTTAATATATTATTTTTTTATTACTGTCAACGAATGTTATATATCACTTGATATGAAAAATATAATTTTCACTCAATATTTATTCAATTTTTATAATTAAATTGATAAAGTATGTAATAAATAACCATATACTAAAATTTCATTAGAAATTTCTATATTTTTCTATAAATTTTTATATTTTTCTATAAATTTCTATCATTTCTTTTATTTTTTTATCGATAACGATATTTATATATTTTTAACTTCCGATATTTATGTTGAAACTGATATTTTCATTTTTAATTGCAGCAATGGTTTCAATAGATATCTTATCTATAACCACGAAACTTAGCTAGATTCGTGCATGAATCGTTTGATGCATTTAAGTATATTCTATTATATTTAATCAATGAAAAAATAATAAAAAAAGTAATTGAAAGTCCTAAAAATATGAAAAAGTTAAAATTTTATATTATATGTATTAAAAATATGAAATTTTGTCTCTTATGTCTTGAAAATATGCTACTAAATTATACTATATTATTTATATTTTTTAATATTATATTTTATATAGTATAATTTTATAATTTATTATATCATGATATATTATGAAGAAATAAATAAATAAAATTCTTTTTTATTAATATATTTATTCTCTTTGAATGAGATCTCAACTCCAGTGACGGTTTTATTATAAATCTTACAACTAAAACAAGCAGGTTTTATCAGGCAAAATCACACATTTTCTTACTCAAAAAGTAAATATATGTGTAGAAAAGAGAATGTCCTAACAACTAGAACAAGCAAAACAATTAGAGCAAAAGTGTGCCATTTTCATTTGCTTTAGATTATAGAAGAAAGCATTAAGAAACTATATTTGTACTCTCAACTCCAGTTAAACAACCAAACAGAAAAAAAGCAGTATAACTTCCATCTATAGATCCTTGAGAATCAGAGTAAAGTAGGATCAGTTCTAAGCTATTCTCTCGTGGCATAGCAGTCTTAAGTTATATTTACTGTCTTGCCGCATCAATTTGTCTTGTGAAGTTTTGCTTTGTCACTTCGTAATCTGCAGATCATAGCAAAGAAAGAAAATCATAAAATTGCGAGAGCTTATTACAAGAGAGGGAGTGAACAACAAGTGCACTAACCGCTGTAGTTATCAGTTTGTGAAATTCAAGCTTATTTTCTTGTAGACATCACAGTAACTTAACTGTGTCAGCTAACAGTCGTATGCTACTGGGCTGCAAGCATATTATTCTTCATCTGGAGACAATTAACAGTGAGTTAGTCTGTGGCACAACATCTATTCAGGCATTTCATATATTCTCATCATGTATCTTTTTTTTGTGGAATACCCTTTTGGTTTCTTCAACTTCCCAATCCTAAATCCTAGACAAGCCATATCACGAAAGCTGTAGCATAAATCAACAATTCATTTTTCTTTCTTTCTAACTTTTTTATTTTTTATCTTTATTTTTTATTTTTATTTTTTTGGGGTTGGTGGGGCTGTGTGTGGAGGTGGGGGGTTGTGAAGAGAGAAAGAAAAAGAAAAATAAGCATCAAGTGGGAATATTTGGGGAGGGAATAAAATAAAGGTATAATTATCATTTTACTTGTTCTGAGAGTGGACGACTTTACATTTGAGACAACTTATTCTGAGAAGGGCAGCTTCGCAGCAGTTAATTCTACAAGACAGAATCTTCACTCTATTTGACGACTTGAAGTAGAATAGTTAATGCATTTTTCTATGCTTCTAAGTCATACAAAATGCTGAAACTTTCCTCTCAAAGATAATCTGATTGCTACACTGACATGATAGATCAGCCATTAAATTTCCTTTATTTTTCTCTACCATACAAATCCTAAAAACTTGAATTGAATTCATTTGATAACTGTGCAACTGTTACACCACGAACAAAGCATTCAACCCTAATATGATATTTTATATTCGGGAGACAGAGTATGCCATATACATTTTATACAAGAGGAATATATAACAACTGTATGACATGCATTAAGTGAAACATGTGTGGTTTTTAACCTGTCATTGTCAAGCAGACCTTCATCCAGATTGTCACCTCCTGAACACTAGGTTTGATCTGAAAATTTCATGTCATCAAGTTCTCTTTTTTTCCAGAAAAACTAGATGGTCTCTAAATTGTTACATAAGAAAGCTCAAAGTAATTACCAATTACAGGCTTACCTATTTGATAGAGTATGCGGATTCTGATGACTGAGCTTCTGGGTTTCTTCCAAATATTTGAAGAAGCTAGACAAAATTGCTGAATCGTTGTGTGTGTCTCTCTCAATCAACCACTCGTCTTGAAGTTGCACATTGACATCCCTGTATAATAACGTAATTCATAAACATCATGAACTAGGAGCTGTCATAAGAAAGGAAACAGATCTACCTTAAAAGCAGCATTATCTCTCCATAAGGCACAAACATTACAAAGGACTAGACCGGCACAAAATCGAGAAATACACACAGAGAAAAATAAATAAAGGAATAGATACCTCCTAAGAGAAAGGACTTCGTAATTCCTCCACAGGTAGTCAGCATGCTTTGTAAGTGCACTTTGTGCATACTCTTTGCCCACGGTTCTTACTGAGGCTGCATATAGTAAATTTTCCAATGTGCCATGCTTTTTCAAGAGCTTTAGGGCAGTCTTTCTACCAAAACCAGGGGCTACATGTTGAATCCCAGGAACACAGTCAGCCTCATCACCCAAAATGCATCCTATATATTTTTGGCTCCAGTTAGAAAGTAATCAAGAGAAAAAATGACCAAATGGGTTCATGCAAGGGAATGATGACAGTGATACCTAATCAACACAACTCGGATATTAAAGGAATAAGAATATATTTTTTCTCATCTATATATCTTCAAGAATCCAACCTAACAAGACCTTAAAGAATTTTCAAAGTTGAATCATAAAATGTATAATTAGCTTTGACCATGGTACAAAAGAACATTTGTATTAGAAAACAAAGCTATGAATATAACATATAATAAAAATGTCGTGGTAATGTAATTCATTGTAATATGAATGACCTGCATTGCTTCTTATACTTACTAAGGCTTAGATCACAGCACGGATCGCAATTATACTGAGCTATGTAGTGCTTTAAGGTGTAAAATGACCAGCGTTCTAACTCTGTCAAAGGCATAACGATTTGGACATCTTCTGAAAGCAATTGTTTAAAATCTTTATCAGGGGAGGCAATCACCACTTTGTATCCTCTTTGAAGAACTTGTCCCACAAGTGTAGCTACAACATCATCAGCTTCATGGCCTTCTATTTTTATGACCTGCATTATTTTACAGCAGATAATAAATGTGAAAAACAACAATTAGGCAGGCAATATTAAAATTGCAACTTAGGGGTGCTGGTCAAGCTCACCACACACTTTCAGCAAGTTAGGGTTGGGGTTTTCTAAAGTGACTGGATTTCATTCAGAAAGCAGCAACCAGAATTCTAAGTTTTTCACATCCCAAGCCAACCTATTATGTTCCACACATATATAAATTGCAGCTCTATATATCATAATGTTCCTCGAATCATTGTACCAAAAGGATCTACGTTATAGGATGTAACTTTACAATTTTGAAAAATTTTGCAAATTGGATTGTTGGCATTTCTACAAAGATAGGCAGAACCTTACTTCTTCTATATTATAGAATTGAAAACATTGCCATCGATTAAGGAAATCATGAGATGAATAAAAAAAAAAAAGAAGGTGCTACACTCACTGGCACATTGCATTTTCTGAGAACATCTGTGATGACTTGATAAGACCTTCCAACATGCCCCTTTGAAGATTGTTGATAGAATTTTCTCCTATGTGCTTTATATGAAGGTAATAACTGTCTGCGGTGCTCACTCCCCCTTTCCCCATCAACAACCTGCAAAGCAACATTTTGCAAAATGAGAAGTAATAAATTACTGCATCACCACAATGATTTGTAAATATGTCAAACATAGGGATGCCTAATGTGAAAATTCCCAAGAATCTAGACACAACAAGGACTGGAGAGACCTAGTTGATATGATTTCTAAACCTTTTGGATTTGGCCCAGATGCAATATTTGGAAGATGACAGATCTTGTATGCTTTGAAGGTTATTTCCTCAAGTTGAGAGATCTAGGATTAATTCAGTTCAAAATGAGTTGTTGATCAAAGTAGTAAGCCTCATGAAATTACTAGCTATATACCAAGTGCACCTGTATAATTCAACAAGTAAAATTTGTATAAAATCTACATGCGACTTGAACTCTCAAATGATTTACTTTGATATTCTCCTTATTGTGCCACGATCAACTTTAAGCTCTTCATCAAAGTTACTCCATTATTTTCTCGGCGTCCTATGGATTCTTTGTGAACACATAATAAATAGAAATGCTCAAATAATCACCGGATAAAAATTATTAATAGTTAACTCTCTAATCCAGAGCTGGCAACTATGAGTGAAAATTATTTTCAGCAAAAAGAAGACACCCTTTGCCGTCATTCGTTTTTACACAGGCCGGAGAGTAGGGAGCTCAAAACAATATCTCCAAGTTACAAATTACAGCAAATAAGAACAGTACTGAACATGAAACGCACCCCAACTCACACAATTATGGACTTAAACCAAAATTGGCTGAAGCTCTTCTTTTTTACTCTTTTTATATGATTGATAAAACACAGTCCTAACAGGTTAAGAACGCATCAAGCTCAAAACTTTAACAGTAAACAATCCATGAATTATTTGAACAGGCCCATTAAGAGAACCTTGTTGTGATAAAAAGAAAAAAAAGATAGAGATTGATACATAGATATATATATAGAGAGAGAGAGGAGAGAGAGAGAAGGCTTACAGCAATAACAGGATCATTGAGGCCAACTTGGCTGAAGAACAAGGAAACCCAATGGGCAAAAGAATGCAAGCTAGGTGTGCTACCGGCATAACACAGAGGATTCACATCCAAGAAGAAGACCCTCTTCTTGCCTGTATTCTTATATACGCTCTTGAGCGAGACTTGCCCACCAAGTGTTTGATAATGAGACCCAGAAGTAGAAGTAGAAGTAGAAAGTGAGGAAGCAAAAGTAGCATTTATCTTCTTCCATGACTTGCTGAATGTTATTTCGGTTCTGGGTTTTCCATTTGAGGAGGAAATAGGTTGGCTTGGAGACACACAAGGTTTTATGTGAAACAAGGTGGAAATGGCGATTGTTAACATCTGCAAAATTTGTACTTGCCCTTATCCGCTTGGATTTTTTCTTACACTTTTTACTACGCAAAGTTTAATCATCGACAATTCAGTATTTTCGACCGACCGCTGACAGAGAAAAGAAAAAAATTGAAAATTTCTTAGGAGCCAAACATTTATTTATTGGTTAATTAGCGCGGATGCCCCTGAATTTTATCTGCTATTGCATTTTGGTCTCTCAAGTTTTTCCTATAATATTTAGCTCCTCGAACTCGAAGAAATAATTATTTGACAATAAATTAAGAAAAAAAAAACAACCATATAAATAATTTGTCAGATTTTACTTAAAAACAATAAAGATTAAAAAAAAATTATTTTGAGATTATATAATATCATTTGAGAAAATTTTCTATTGTACTGTAAATCTTAAATTTATAAGCTTATTGTAACAAATTAAAATACAAAGTAATATTTACATGTATATGTACAAAAATATATACAAGCTTATTGTGGTACTTTTAGTGACTGGCTTTTAAAAAAAAAAATGAATTAGATGATACGATCAATGATGCAAAAATTGTGAAATTTTAGTTTTTTTAATGATAGAGATATTAATTTTTTATTTTAAAATAAAAAAAGTAAAATTTTTAAAATTTCCGTTGAAAATTTTTACAATATTTCTATCAAAATTTCAATGTCAATTGCTTCATAGTCTAGTTAAAATTTTTATAATTTCCATTAAAATTTTCTTAAACATATAGATTATTAAATTTTAAAAATATTATAGCATTTTTTAAAATTATAATTATTTGTTGATGACATATTTTAACTAATATCGTATTATTAGGCAAATTGAAATTTAAAAATAAAATTAAAACAATTAAAAAATATAAAATAATTATTACAATTTTAAAATAATAATTATAATTTAAAAAAAAATATTTCGGCATAATTTGATTAAAAGTTTAGAACTTACCTCACTTTATTATGAACTTTCTCAAAAAAAATTAATTACCTAATCATATAAAATATAATTTATCCTCTAAAATATCTATAATTATAAAATTTCAACTATCATAACTAACTTCACTTCACTTCAGAGGTTAGCAATCAAATTTTTTTATCCTATAATAACTCATGGATACATTTTCAAACTCAACAATCATAGGCTAGCAGTTATGAACAGAGTCAACCAACGTCATATTCATATCATAACTATCAGCAAGGATAATCACATGTAATATTAGATCCATATAACTGTTATATTAACAATTACATGCAAAATTATCAAGAAGATATTCATTTTTATCAATATTTATCTCAATCATAGATCAAAAAATCAATAATTTCGGCAAAATTTCGCCCAAATTTCGTTTTTGGAAGCAACCCGATATTAATTTCCATCCCAAAAAAAAAGATCAAAATTTTCATAATTTCCATAGAAATTTTTGTGGAAATTTTCAGAAATTTAGATTGTTTAAATTTTGAAATATGATATATTTTTATAAATATTTGAGTATTTTTAAAATTATAATTATTTATTGATGATATACTTTAAGTTAAGAATTCAACTAATGTAGAATATGTAATGATTACAGTTTTTTTTTTTTTTTAAAAAAGCATCCTACCATACCAAACAAATAACCGACCATGGTTTTTCAAAATTAAGAATTCAACTAATTTAGAATATGTAATGATTACAAGTTTGACTTAAAAAAATAGCATCCTACCATACAAAACAAATAACCTGCCATGGTTTTTCAAAATTAAGAATTCAACTAATTTAGAATATGCAATGATTACAATTTTGAATAAAAAAAAATAGTATCATACCATACCAAATAAATAACCGGCTATGGTTTTTCAAAATTAAGAATTCAAATAAATTTTCATGATTGCATATTCTTTAGTTAAAGACTAAGTCATGCATACATATTCCTTCACGTGAACAAATGATATTCCTTCAAGTGAACAAATGATGAAAAAGAAACAATATTCAGACTAAGTCATGCATACATATTCCTTCACGTGAACAAATGATGAAAAAAAAAACATGTTTTATTACATATTTCAAATTTCAAATGATTTTTTTTTTTTTTTGGTAGTTTATCTGCATTTCACTTTTCATTTTGTTCCGTTGCAAACTTTCATTATATATAGTGTATATACATATGTATTTGTAAATACTTGGCTTCTCATTTCTATCTTTTTATTTCATTGCTTATTTTTTTAAATTTCATATCATTGTTCTCATGGTTTTGCTTATATTTTGACGTTGATTTGCTTTGCGATATTTTTATCATTGTCTACAGCCAACAAATCGGTATGTGTTTGGTTTCTTTTAAGTTAATGTATAGCCTAGAATGTTTATTAGAAGTGATTATATATATATATATATATATGTATATATATATATATGTATATGTATATATAGAGTCCCAATCACTTCTAGTTGGCAATTTATTATTAGCCTTTGAGTTTTTAAAAGGCATAGCTGAAATTTAAATATCAATTAATGATAATATATTGAAAAAACAAGTTTTTATGGTAACATTACAATTTGATCTAAACTAAATTTTATATTTGTAAAGTCAAGTTCACTTTATATCCTAATGGTTTTAACATAAAAAAAAAAAAAAAAAAAACAATTTATTAGCTATCAAAACAGTTTAAAAATTAAAATTAATGATTTAATATATATATATATGATAAGAAGTTTTGACTAATTCTAAGATTCGGCCATGGTTTTTTTTTCTTGCTAGAATATTCTTTTAGGTTTTGTGGTCAATATTGACGGCATTTTAATAAAACGCTTACCTAAAAGAAAAGTTCATTGAGAGCCATCAAAGTTATACGTGTGTGTGTGTGTGTGTGTGTTGAGTCTCATCAGTATTATTACAATTTATGAAATTCAATTTGTCAATTTACATACTAACAAATACTATTTAATTGCTACATGAAATGTCATAAGTTAATGGCTAGTGGAGAAAGCAGACATGATCCTGCTTGGGAGCATGGCATTCCAATTGATGGCAACAAAAATGGAACAATATGCAAATACTGTGGACATGTGATGAAAAGTGGTGGAGTAACACGCCTTAAATACCATCTTAGTGGTATGGATCCCTCACACAATGTACAACGTTGTGGAAATGTGCCTCCTGAAGTAAAAAGTTACATAGCGGAGTTACTAAAAGGAAAACAAGAACGCAAGGCCAAAAAATTAAATCGAGTGGAGGAGATTCGTGCAAAATTACGAGGCCAACTTGATACTGAAGCAATTGACGTAGACGAAGAGTCTGATGATGATATAACTTTCCCATCTAGAATAGATCCTTATCAGCAAAAAGAATATCGAGAAGCAATTCATGCTTCTAAACAAACTGAGTGGGAAAGAAGTCATCTCCACAAAATTCCAGCTGTGGCTCAAAAGGGTGAGTTTAGTAGTCAAGGTAGACCAATGGTGCAATGAACACAAAGTCTTAGAGAACCACAATCGAAGCCTGAACCAAGATTGTACAAGTCATCTCAAGCAAGGCAAAAGAGTATAAAAAATCTTTTTTCTGGAGGAAAGATAAAGGAAGGTATGACAAAGCTTATAAGTAAGTTTTTTATTTATGAAAATCTTCCAGCTAATAAAGTAGCTTCTCATCATTTCAAAAATTTAATGGTGGGATGTCAATAAGCAGGGACAAGTGTAGAACCCCCTTCCCTTTATGAGATTAAGAGAAAATACCTGAATTTGGAGTTTGAAGAGATAAAAGAATATGTAAACAGTATGAGAGAAAAATGGAAGACTTATAGTTGTACAATCATGTGTGATGGATGGACAGGTTCTATAAAAATGTTTTTTTATTTATGAAAATCTTCCAGCTAATAAAGCAGCATCTCATCATTTCAAAAATTTAGTGGTGGGATGTCAACAAGCAGGGACAAATGTAGAACCCCCTTCCCTTTATGAGATTAAGAAAAAATACCTGGATTTGGAGTTTGAAGAGATAAAAGAATATGTGAACAGTATGAGAGAAAAATGGAAGACTTATGGTTATGGATGGACAGGCCCTACAATCATGTGTGATGGATGGACAGGTCCTACAAAAATGTTTATCATCAATTTTATGGTGTACTCCATAGGTAAAACAATTTTTTTTTTTTAAATATGTTGATGCTTCAAATATGATAAAGGATCATGCATACATATATGATCTGTTGAAGCAAGTGATTGCAGATGTGGGGAGACAAAATGTGGTACAGATAGTAACAGACAATGGCTCTACATTTTTTAAGGCTGGAAAAAAGTTAATGGAGCCTTATAATTTGTATTGGACTCCATGTGCAGCACATTGCATTGATCTTATGTTTGAAGACATTGGAAAGAAGGAGCAAGTGGCCAATGTGATCAAACAAGGTAGAATGATCACAAATTACATCTACAATCACAATTGGTTGCTAGCAAAAATGCGTGAAACCTGCAAAGGAGATATTGTTCGTCCTGGACTGACATGATTTGCAACAAACTATCTTGCACTTGATAGTGTGATTAAAAAGAAAGCAGGACTAAAACAACTATTCACATATGATGATTGGGCATGTCACAGGTATAGTGAGTCAAAAACAGGTCAAAAAGTAGAGATGATAGTGCTTGATCATATTTTTTGGGATCAAGCACAAAAGGTGTGTGAATTTTTTGAGCCATTATACAAGCTTTACGTGTCGCTGAGGTATATCCAACAATGGGAGCAGTTATTGAGTTGATGCGTGTTGTTAGAGAGGAACTTGAAAAAAAACATGGTGCAAAGTGGGTTTTAAAGATCATCAATGACAGGTCGGATAAAACTTTAGGTCATCCATTACATGCAGCATGTATGACTTAATTCTTAATTTATATGAACTATTATTTATAGTTTTTCACATTATTAATTAAACTAAAATATTTTTTTTCCTTTTTTCATACAGCTTATTATTTGAATCCGCAATACCAATATAGATATGGAATTGGGAAAAACTCAAAACTTATAAAGGCAGTACATGATGTATACTCTACATTAGACCCCAAATCAATTGCAATTGGCCAGTTTGAAAATGAAATATTGTTTTAATAGTTTGTTAATGTACTATATTTAAAGGGTGTAAAACTTAATTTAATTTTATTGTCAGCTTACATATTTCAAAGATGCAAGGAAAGGATTTGCAAAGCCAGCAATAGTTGCTGCACGAAATGTGATGTCTCCTGGTAAGTCCAATAATATTTCTTTTTTTGATAATTAAGTCCAATATAATTATATTTGAAACGACAAAATTTATATTTATACATCTATTGTTTTATGATAGTTGAATGGTGGGTTATGTATGGCGATAGTGCATCTACTGTTAGAAAATTAGCTATGAAAGTTTTATCACAAATGGCCTCATCCTCTGCTTGTGAACGAAATTGGAGCACTTTTTCATTAATACATACAAAGCAAAGAAATAAGCTAGCTTATAGTAGAATTGAGAAACTAGCATATTGCTACTATAATATGAAGCTGAAGTTAAGAGATATGGAAGCAGAAGAAGAAAACCAACAAGCATTTGATCCAACAACAATCTTCGATGCTATTGTAGATGATAGTGATGAAAAGGGTAACCAAATATATCAATGGATTAAACCAGTGCATTTAGATGATAATGAAGGAAACCCTGACCAAAAAATTGTTCAACAAGCTGAAGAAGAAGGTATAAATGTTCAAAGAGTAATTGCTGAAGAAATAGGCTCTAGTAGTGGTGATTCTTTTGAAAACCTTATGAGACAGCCAACTAGAACCCTAGTGCTTCGACCTCCTCCAAAAGTACAGGTTCAGAATTTCCAACTATTAATAGCGACTTTGGCTCAAGTGGCAATATCAATAAATGCATTGGTGAAGTTAGAAGTGGTTACGAAAGAGACTCACCAATTCAACAGAGATTGAGTCCATTCACTGGTGATGAATATTACACTCATGCAACTCAAGCTGAAGATCATGGAAGTAGAGAATGTGGGCCAGGAATTGGTGTTATAGGAAAAGATAAACATGCAGAGAAATGGGTACAATGAGAATATTACAACAAGAAGAGGAATCTTAATCTACAAATTTTGGATCAATGAGGATTGAAGGTGACTATAACCCTTATTTCATGGATGATTATGGAATATCATCAAGTAATAATTCATGGATATATTCTCAAACTCAACCATCAAAGGCTAGTAGTTATGAACAAAATCAATCAACGTCATATCCATATCATGAATATCAGCAAAGACAATCACATGAAATATTATATTCATATGGTTGGCATGTTAACAATTACATACAAAATTATCAAGGAGATGTGCCTTTTGATCAATATTTTTATCAATACTCAACTAGAAATGAGGATGAGGATGAGAGTGAAAATTTTCAACCACCAAGAAATTCTATATGGTGTTGACTTATATTTAAATAATCATGTACTTGTATTATTATTCTGATTAATGAATAATTCGTTACTTAATTAATAATATTTTTGTTCTTATCAGCGAGTACTATAAATCTCTTAATTATGATAAATATGATTTCCACTCAATATTTTTTCAATTTTTATAGTTAAATTGATATAAAGTATTTAATAAATAAGCATATCCTGAAGTTTCATAAAAAACTTCCATATTTTTCTATAAATTTCCGTTATTTCTTTCGTGTTTTTATCGATATAGATATTTTGTTGATATTTTCATCAATATTTCTGTATTTTGAACCTTCGATATTTCTGTCGATACCGATATTTTCATCCTTGATCTCAATATATGGAAATGAAGATGAAGAAGATAGTAAAAATTTTCAACCATCAAAACATTTTATGTAGTAATGACTCATATTTAAGTAATTATATAATTGTATTATTATTTTGATTAATGAATAATTAATGAATAATATATTACTTTATTAATAATATTTTTGTTACTGTCAATCTCTTATTTATAATAAATATAATTTTCATTCAATATTTTTTCAATTTTTATAGTTAAATTGATAAAATATCTAATAAATTAACATATTCTAAAATTTCATTTAAAATTTCTATGTTTTCGAATAAATTTCCACAATTTCTTCTATATTTTTATCGATATCAATATTTATATCAATATTTCCGTATTTTTGACTTTTAATATTTCCGTCAATATTGATATTTTTATCATTTGATATGATAAAACAAACATGAAAATTTTCTCTAAAATGATGCCATCAGCAAGGTAAAAACCACAACTTATAGAACCAATTTTCATCAGTTTGCCACTTTCATTAATGCTAAAATGATGCCTGTATAGTCAGAATTTTTAATTTAAAATGCTTATTTAACTAAGGAAAATTACATACAAAATTAACCAAAACCTGGGCAATTGGACAACCGGAGGAGGAAAATCTAATTGATTATGACAGCAATGATCAGCCAGTAAACAAGCTGAATTTATGGTCACTCTTCATAATTTCATATATTTGATTCCTTTGGGGCATTGACTGAAAACGGAAATCAATAAACTTATAGCTCTTCAAAATTCCATTCCTTAACTTTTATCAGATAATAATTACCTCTTCAATTCCTTCCAACAAGCTACCCGAAAGAAATCGATCACTAAGAATCAGACCAACATGACCCGCTGCAGCATATGCTAGGAAGGAGGGAAAAAAAATATATTCTTGGCAAATGAAAACACTCGTTTGCTAACAAGGATGTAAGAGTGAAGATTCTAGAAGGTAAGATCTTTGGGATCTTCGATAATGCTTGCCAGTGTCTTCAAGAAGGAAGCAAGATCAGCACCATAGATTACACGATGATCCGCCGTAACATTTACCTAAAAGTAAAGTGTCCCAAAAGCATCAGAATCTGCAAACTAATTCAACCGCTCTCATACTAAAGACGTCAGATTACTTACCTGCATTTGGTTCTTCATACCAATCCGACCATCTTTGGTCCCAACAGCAGTAGGCTGAGATGCTCCGACAGCCATAATTGCTCCCTGTTTGAAATAAAACAAGGGAGTGTAAAGATTTATATACCTGCCTTTCATCCATATATGTCTTTGCCTTCTGAATGAGACGAAAATAAATGAGAAAGAAACTTACAGTTCCAGGTGGCAGAATAGCATCAAACCGATCAACTCCAAACATCCCAAGATTGGAGAGAGTGAAAGTGCCTAGGGAAACAGAAACAAACGCAATGGTTGATTAAATATCAATGAAAGAGAATGTATGGATAGCTCAATTGAATTGAAATTAAAAAAATTCTAAAAACTAAGCAGCAATAGAAGAATAACAGATAAAAAAAATGAATTATCACTGGGAGCAATTCCCATTAGCTTCAATATAGGATCTTCCAAAACTCTGCTGTCTTCACCATCCAGTGGCAAGAATCCTACTAATTCAGCCGTGGGAACAAAATACCAATTTTCCAAACATTATAATTACAACAAGCACTAGGTACATCTCTTGCATGAGAATTACCCCCAGAAAAACAAAAATACAAAAAGAAATAAAAAAAGAAAAAACGCACAAAGCTTAGATTGGAGAAAGGTGTCAATGTAGTTGCTTGGATTGAAGCTGTCTAGGATCCTACAATTTTCAAAAGATCTTTCATTTACTGAAATTTGATGCCAGCCAGACCAGTGTCCAACATCCATCTGGATACTAAAATGTAAAATTTGCCTTGATTCTTCTTGAAGAAATGCAGAATCATAGAAATGTCATGTCCGACTTGAAATAAAAAAGGGTAACAGATTTCCTAAAGAAATTTGACAAAGGAAAACACTCATTCCAACTTTCAACATAATTAATTGCATGATTAATCCTGTTTAATATGACAATACTCATTCCAACTAATTAACCTTGTTTAGTGCATTGAATGCATGATTTTACTAGCAATTTCCTCCTCTTTGTACGAGTATTTGGAAAAGTTGTCTCTTTGTCCAGATTATCAAAGTTCCCACAAATTTGAAACTTTTCCATACAAGTCCACAATCTTATAACATGTAAAATAAATCATATCCAGTAGTGAACACTATAACTAAAATATGAATCAACACAAGGGCATCTTGCAAGGTTAAATATATAGACAGCTATGTTACTCGCCAAAAAGTAGGATAAGAAATATAATAACCCAGTACCTGTATTGTATTCATGAGGTTGCAGCTGCTTGGCCCTGGCCTTATCAACTAGTTCCTTCCACTTTCTTGACAATGAATAAATGTCGACCTGATACAGCAAGATAAACCCAATTAGAAATCAATCAGTAATTTGCACTCCTCCATCTCTCCCTTACCACCAACAGAACTCAAAATTGAGATATACAAACCTTGTCAGCATCCTGAAGCACTGGTGTAATCAACCCACCATCTATAGCTACAGCAACTGCAATGTTTATGCTGCTATTATAGGTAAAGCTTTGACCATCTCTACAACTAGAGTTCACCACAGGATGTTTGACCAACGCAAGTGCTGTTGCCTTTGCAAGCAATGCTGTCATGGTAACACCCTTTGACTTGACCTAGAAAACATAAAATCACATTAATGAAATCACCAAGCGGAACCATATGCATGATTGATTAATCATTTTTATCAAATCCTTATCTCAAATTTTTGAACAGTACTCAAATTCCTTCAAACAATATGCCGCCTTCAACAAAGCATCACACACATTCTTAACCAATAGCAAAACAAATAGTATATGAAAAGTACATACATTTTTGTAGATAATATATGAGCTTTCTACTAATGCAATCTTTTGTGAAGTTCAATAAACCTTATATATGAGCATGAACACATGCTCATATGATAGCTACGTGAATCAAAATAGCATTTTAAGAAAGAAAAAAAAAGCTACCAATGCAATATATGGATCAGAATGGAAACAAAAGATAAACATCCTTCTGATAATCCCAACTTGGGGTAAGCAAAGCACCACCTTTCCCTCAGGATTCGTCTCAAATGAAGCATCTAAACTTAAATATTCAATGACAAGGACTCAAAAACATCCAAAGAATAATAAAAACTGGTAAGTATTGATCAGTTCTGAGCAGAATTTAAAAAAGCATTTAATTCATGAAAATGTAAAAGTTCATGTTACCTTTTTGTAAAGAGCATCAAGCGCATCAGTGGTGATAGTGTAGCCAACTCTAAAGGTTGGCACTGACAGACTCTCCACCATGTTCCTGCTCACCGCACCCTGCATTGTGGTGAACGGAACCACTGTCCCCAACTCAATCCCCGGCACTGCTGCAGCCACCGTGCCAGTTGCGGCACCAACTGCTGCCGATGCAGCCGCCTCAACAGCACTTGAAGCTGCAGCTTCAACATCCTTGGCCACAATCCTACCCAATGGCCCACTGGCCACCACTCTCCCCAACTCCACGTTCAGCTCCTTTGCCAGCTTCTTCGCATACGGCGACGCCACAACCCTCTTTCCTCCTTCCGACGCCGGGTGCACCGAAGACGCCGCCACCGCCGTTGCAGCAGCCGGAGTCTTCACCGGCGGAGATAGAGGTGCGGGACCCACATTTTCCTTAATCTTCTCCGTCTGTGGCTCCGGAGCTGGTGGTGTTGATGACGATGATGAGGATGAAGAATTGGCTTTGGCCTTGGCCTCATCGATCTCGGACTCGGTCTCGGCCAAGAGAGCAATGGCGGAACCGACTGTGGCTACACCACCTTCTTCGACCATAATCGCCGCCAAATACCCATCATAGAAAGTTTCGACATCCATGTCGGCCTTGTCGGACTCGACGACAACGACGCTCTCGCCCTTGGAGAGCTTATCACCCTCGGACTTGACCCAGGACACGATCTTTCCCTCGGTCATGGTGGAGCTCAGAGCCGGCATGAATATCTCCCGGATCTTGGCCTGCACTCGGGTCCTGCTCCGCCGACCCGAAATGCGGATACCGGGTGGGGAATTGCGGGTCCGTCCAAGGGTTTGGGAGGAGGGGATAAAGGAAGTATTCAGAAGGTGAGCCATTTTTGCTTTCCTTAATTGCTTCACAGAGACAGAGAGAGAGAGAGTTTGAAGTGTGTTTTGGAGAAGAAGATCAATGGAGGATATGAATAGGATTTATGGGGAAATTAATTAAAGTTGAAAAATGTGTAAAATTTGGAAAAAATTTTAGGGTGTCCTCGAATTCATCGAAACCAGGCGGATATTTCAACTTTCTTCGAACCAAACACACCTCAGTGAAACTGATGACGTGGTCGCGTCCTTCAACTTCTTTCCTGCATAGAAGGAGAGCCTGCTTTCTATCTACCATTACCATTTTGTATTTGATTAATTTTTTTCGTTGGTAAATAAAAAGCATCAAACCATTATTTTTATTTATAGTACTTTTTAAATTATTTTTTCCAAATCAATCATTCTATGGAAATGCTTTATTTATTGAATTTCATTTCGTTTAAAACGAAGCCCTTTTGATTTTTATAGCCTTCAAAAAATGTATAAATTGAGTTGAAAAGAAGAAAATTTATAATTTATAAATATATAATTTCTTATACATCATTCATAATTAAAAAAAAAATTATTAGAAATCAAGAAAAGCTTGGATATTATCATTGTAAACCCTAATTGTCTCATTTTCATTTTTTTACTTGTAACATCTACACTATAGACATTTTAAACTGCAAGGAGAGTCACTCCGTTTTCAGCAAATTCTTATATTATTTTTGCAAAAATCAGACAGCAATTCCTATTCAAAGGGAGATACTATTCTGCCATTAAAGCAAAATGTAGCTCTTTAAAATATATCTAGAAGTTTCAGAAAAATATATAAAAAAACCAAGTGGATGGCTTATTAGTTAATATTCCATTGAAATACTTCTCCGCAACAATAGTCAAAAGATGGGCTATTCCACTGTGAACCTAATCAAAACCGTAAAAGCAGATGCATTAAGAAAAAAATTAACCAAAAAAGAATGTTAATTCTTCTTTTGTGGATACTTGTGAGATTTCAGTAGCAACGATTAAGTCAGAAGGAGAATGTATCAGTATCATACCTTTTACATTTTCTATTTAGAATTTTGAAAAAAGAGTCTCGGTACATCACTTAACTTTGCAGGAAAAAAGCTAATACACATAAGAAAGCATACTATAATGCAAGGATTATGATAAAAGTTACAAGGATAAAGTACTTGAAAGTTACCATTTATTATTATTATTATTATTTTCTTTTATTTATTTATTTGATCATTTAGAGAACCAGAAAACAATTGCAGCATGCACCAATGAAAGACTCTAATTATGATTAAGACACACACATTTGCAGTACCTAGGACTTCTGAGTCTGTTAACAATCAATTGAACAAGATTGCAGTTTTATGGAACAAGAATTTGGGAGAACTAATTATCATACCTTATACTGCATAGGTAATTCAGCAGGTGAGCTTTTGAACTTTGTTACTTCCCCCAGTTGGTGTACCTAAAATTTTCTCATGGTCCTTGTGAGATGGATTCCAACTTATCAACTGAGTTTGAGGCTGTGCTTGCTAATTCTATATTTTGATTAGGACATAGAACCCATGTTAGCTTTACTAAAGCCAAGAATAATCTTTCAACAAATTTTTTTGTCTAGCTTCTAAAGAAGATCTTTTCCTTGTCAAAACTCATTGACAGCACATAAAAGCAGCCAAAATACATGGTTAGGCAGATTTCCCACATTAGAAGAACCACAGGAGATTAATAAAGAAGAATATCCATGAGAATCAGAGAGAGTAATTTTGTTATGCTATAGCGTCATACAATTCATGTTCGAAAGTATTCTCAGCCAGTGGTGAGTATCCTTCTTCCTTCAACAGCAAAATTAAATTCTCTAACATCATATATATATGAAAACCCTCAGGATGACCCCTATCTTCAACTGTAAACACATGAGGCTTCCCGTTCACTTGGACAACACTTTGTCCTGGTGATTTTTTCACTTTGTTATTTTTCATCATTGTTCTTATTGCTGCAACTCCATCCCACTTTCCATCTGAAGCATATATGTTAGCCATCTCAACGTATGGAACTGCAACCTGAGGGTCCAACTCAAAGATATGACGAGACACATACTCACCAATCTCTAAGTTACGGTGAATTTTACAAGCAGCAAGCAATGCACTCCATATGCCAATGTCAGGCTTGATTGGCATACTTTGAATGAGCTTCAATGCTTCTTTTACCATTCCTCGACGACCAAGAAGATCAGCAATGCAGGAGTAGTGGTCTAAGCCAGGAGTTATATTGTAGACATTTGTCATCATAGAAAAACACTCAACTCCTTTATCAAGGAGACCTGCATGAGTGCAAGCTTGAAGAACTGCAAGAAACGTGATGTGGTTTGGTTTCAAGCCCAACTTCAACATCAGATAGAAAAGATCCAAAGCTTCTTTAAATTTACCATTCAAAGCACACCCTGAAACCATAGTTGTCCAAGAGACTATAGTTTTCTCTGGCATGAGATAGAACAGCTCCCGAGCATCATTCATACTTCCACATTTTGCATACATGTCAATTAATGCATTGCAAAATACTATGTTCTCTCTTAACCCATGTGAAAATGCATAGCTGTGAATCCATTTTCCAAGCTCAAGTGCTCCAGCTTGGATGCAGCCTGAAATCAGAGAAAGCATAGTAACTAAATCAGGTTTCTCGCCAGCTGCTTCCATAGCATGAAACAATCTCAATGCCTCATCCAAATCACCTTTCTCGGAATACCCACTAATGATAGCAGTCCACGAAACACAAGTCCTATTAGACATGCCGTCAAATAAAAATCTTGCAGAAACAACATCATCACACTTGGAATACATAGATATTAGTGTATTAATAACAGAAACATCTGAAACACAACCAAGTTGAATTCCATGACAATGAATTATTGTACCTTGAAACAGAGTCTCAGGTTTCACACATGATGATAGAAGGCTTAGAATAGTGCTTGCATCAGGTCTATGCCCACCAAGCAACATCCTTTTATAACAATTTAGAGCATCAAGAAATTTTTCAAAATTTGCAAATCCTGCTATCATAGAATTCCATGAGACAACAGTCCTCGAACCTAACTCTATCCCATCAAATAAGAGCATGGCCAAATTCAAATCACCGCATTTGGAATAGGAACCAATCCAAGTGTTAGCAACGGAGACATCAGCATCCATCCCAGTTCGAATTCCAAATGAATGGATAGCTTTCACCATTTTCAAATCCTTGGAATGCAAGCATGCTTGAGTCAACCCCATAACGGTAACCGAGTCAGGCTGAAACCCTGCAAACCTCATACGACGGAATACATGTAACACCCTATCAAGGTACCCGGATTGAGAAAAACCCACAACCATTGCATTCCAAGAAGCTACATCTCTCTCTGGCATTCGCTCAAACACATTGTATGCGTCATCCAACCGTCCGCACTTTATATACATATCAACTATGGCTGTTTGAACAAAGACATTAGACCCAAAAGAGGATTTCACGACGTGGGTGTGGAAGACTAGGGAGAGTTTGGGATCGGAGAGCTTAGAACAAGCTTTGGCAACGAAGGGGAAAGTGAAGTTGTCAGGTTCGAAACCACTTTGTTTCATTTGGCGAAAGAGAAGCAGGGCTCTGTGTGCATGGCCTTGGTTCACAGCTTCTCTTACGGTGGAGTTCCAAATCGCGACGTTTGAGAAGCTCGAAAAACGATTGAGATATGGAGTCACTGAAGAAGATGTTACCATCTTTCATTTTCTTTGCAATGGCAGAACGCAAAGACTCACTCTTCTTCAAACCAAAAAAAAAAAAACTTCGTTTGCTGACTGCCAANGAAACAGTTCTAATTATCGATTGAGGGTTTTGTTCAGTTTGTAAGGAATCTCATTTTCTTGTTTAACAAAAACCAAATATTGTTTCTATACAAAAAATAAAAATAAAAAAAATCAATTTTCGTAATGTATTTCCATGTTTCCTTTTTCTAGAATACACTCATTTTATATATAATACGAATCCCATCCTCCCCTTCTTCCAATTTTACAAAAGCATCATAATATGTTATCCTTTCTTAATTCAATAAATTATGAAATTGGTATTGCATTACAAACCAATACAGCTTCAAAATTTGTTCATATAACACTAAAATTTGCTAAAAGTAAATAAGATCCTCAGAGGAAAATGACCAATAATTTCAATTAAGAAATTAAAGGCATTATCACATCCATTGATATTCACCTATTGGCAGTGGAAAAGGCAAACTTAACATATTCTTGCTTGGATTTCACGCTGTTTTAATGGAATTCAGAAAGTAAATCATTGTAAAAGAAGCCATCAACTCAGGGGGCTAAGAACAATTGCAATCCAAAACGATCATGTAGTGACTTCAAGGAAGCTCATGGTTAGAAGCCAGCGTAAGAGAAACATCTTCTAGATTTGCAGTTTTGGTAACATTAAAAAAAATACAAGAGCTGTAAACCAACCAAACCCAGTCTAATAAAAAGGAAGTTGAATGCTATCCCAATTATTGCAGACAACAAGCATTTTATGACAAGTTAAGCTGATGCAGTCTTCTTTTGTTGGAAAATAACAGCATATATGGGAACACCGACGCCGATGCTAAAAGCAGTAAGCACAGCAAGGGGCATCTTCACCTTCTGATATTTCACCTGGTCCAAGTTGTACATATGCTTTGCATGAAGGTAGTGTGGTTCGGCGTGGCCATGTCCTCCCATCCTTTTCATTCCAGTTGAGTGGAGCCCTCTACTCCCTGTTTCGAGGGCCAGGACAACAAACTGCCATCAATTCTTGTAACAGAAACAGGGTAATCCAATAAATTGATAACAAACACTATGCCCCTACAGCCCAAAGGCCAAGCATTATACTTTAGAACAAGCACACGGAGATAAATGGATTCTGGTATACTAGCAAGAAATGATATACTAGTCTTACGAGCATCTGAACACAAAGAAAGTTCAATAGTGAGCTTTAGGACGAACTACTACAATCGAAATTATGTTGCATAGCATTAAAACATGTTATGCATCCCTAACACAGGCACAACAAATGTACACCAACTAAGCACTTGAGTAGTTCAAAGTGAAGCTGATCTACAGGCAGTAAGAGAAGCTGGTGGAGAGAGCAAGTTCAATTACCAACTCTTTTTTTTGGCATTTGCAAGCAGCTGGTTCCACATGTGGTTATTCAGAAGTCAATTGTATCTATCACTATTCACTACACATACATTTGATGAAGATCGGATATAGTTTGGACCATGGATTTGCTATTGGTATTTTCATGATGCTAGGTTTTATTTCTCATCTTTGTAGCTTTTTATTTGGTTTAGTAATTTGTAGTTAGCTTTTGGAATTCACACCCAACTAGAACAGTGAGAAGGATAGAAACTTTAGTGATTTAATTGCAAAATCTTCCTAATGCATAAACAGTGCTACAGCAATGAAAGAGAGGAGCTAGACAAAATTAGAGGGAAAAGCAAGACTTCAAGAAAGGAAGGAAGAGAATAATAACATAGAGTGAGGAGGAGGATTCTGTAATTCAAAGTCATAATCAAACCTTAGTCTATTAAATTAATAATAAGCACTATTTACGGTATAGGCAATCCAAACCAATATAGGGCATAAAGCCATACCCAAATTAAGAAAAGAACAAAACCCAACAAACTACATTTTATGACATAGAAACTCTAAATAATATTAAATCCTAAAATCAAAATAACTAACGCAATCTTAAATAGGCATATTTAAACCCTACTAAAATGATATGCTGCTAGGCATTCTCAAAAAAAGGATATAATATAGGACAGCTACGTTAATATTGAAATATACTTTTCATATAGATAAAACTCCAAATAATTATTTAGTTATGCAAGCATTCTTAATTTAATCATCACCAAATCATTTACAGCAAACCATTCATATTTTTATTTACTCATTCATTTAGTTATTTATTCATATTGCCAGATGTTACAATAATTTTATTTAAATTAAATTAGATTATAGCACACTAAAATAGTTCCATTCCAAAGATGTGCCCTCAAAAGTATCAATAGCAATATAAGCAAGCTTTTGTAAGATAAAAATATATAATTTTCATTAACAAAATGTATGCAAGTTTCCTCATTTTAATGGTGGTACCTAGAAGGCCTTAGTGAGACTATAAGCTACCACCTACACATATATAGTCAAAACCCCCAATCCATGCTAGTATGCAACACATATCTGAATGAAAAATGACTGAAGACCCAAAAATCTTTTCTTACTGATCATAGCTCAATAGCATTGCAAGTTTCAATTTCTATGGCCTATTTCAATTCTGATTGTATATGCTGTCCTAACAAACACAACTCTAGCCTTCCCATGTTCCAATATATAGCTTCTGTCAATAAATTCTCTGAAAGCTGTTCATTTCATTTTTATTTTTATTTTTTCCATAAAAACCCCCTCTCAGGCATAATAATTTCTATTCTCTTCACCTTCCTTAACTCTACAAATTGACTTTTTAAGAAACTCAAGAAGAAAAGACAATCCTAGAAATTCAACCGTGGAATATCTACCACATCTCTTAGCCAAACTATGTGGAACATCTCCTACCATTATCCTAAACCCATAATCTAATTTCATAGAACGAATATTCGTCGAGTTCCCAGGAAGACTAAAAATGAATATCGATCTTCATGTTCAAAAACAGGCACACAACACGCACTTAGAGTTCGATTTTAGTTCTAAACGGGCTATAATGCAAAGACAAAATTTTCATCCAGTCAAAACCCAAAAAAAAAAAATCTACAATAGCATTTTCATTAAGGAACATAGCATGTGTGTGTATAAAACCCTAAAATAGACAATAGAAAAGAAAAAGGAAGAGAAACAGACCAAGCTTGGAATTGGAAGACTGAATGAGTTTGGCGGCGGATCTCAGTCCGTTGTTCAACGCCATGTCTGAAATCTCTCTCTCTCTCTCTCTCTCGTTCTTGATCTCTCTATATCTGCGCTCTGCGGAGACTAACGGCGTGAGATACGGAAAATAAAAAAGATCTCTTTTTGTTTTCACATAATCATTAAAATAAATAATGCCTATTGAAAATATTATTCATAATATTATTGAAAATAATGCCCTTTTTATTTAATCGTTCTTTTATATTTTATTTAAAAAAATATATTATTAAAAAAAATAATTATTTATATTTTGTTCTGTGTGAAATTGAAACTAGGGATGATAAGTTGTCCCTTTTTAACCGCCCTGGGATGCTTTGTTTTTCCGGTTAATCGAGGTGGCGGAGCAAAGACAGAATAATTTTTTTTGCTCTGAGTCGGAATTGGAGCGAGAACAGAAAATATTATCCGCCTCATTTATAATATATATAATAATTATTATTATTTTTAATATTTTTATATATTTAATTATAAGTTTTATATATATTTTATATTTGTTTGAAATTTATTAACGATGATTAAAAAAATTAAAGAGAATAATAGAAAAAGGAATGAGCATTTCCTTCCCAACTTGGAGAATTCCCGCCATACCCCATTTCACGTCGCTGAGACCATTTTTAATTAAATATGCATGTTAAAATTAACATATTATATAAATACATATAAATAAAATTTAAAAAAAATCATCTTGAATGGAAATATTTATAGTGAGTGTTGAACTGACGAGGTTTTGACATTGATAAGATGAATATATAGTTTTAAGAATTCTATCAGACATTGTGAAGTTTTCAAAAAAATAAATTTTTTTTTAAAATTATAATTTGTTTAAAAATTAAAAATACTTAATAAAATATATAATTAATTAATAACTATAAATAATTTTTATACACATTACCATTGGAGAAATTTTTTTAATTTAATTGTGCATTGATGTCACATAAATTTAAACAATGTCTATTTACATATCACATATGCAGCCATCTATATTTTTCATTAAAAATACTTTTATTAATAAAAAATTGAGCAATATAGGGAAAAAAAATCTCTACAATGAAATTATTTTTTTGTTAAAAAAATAAACGATGGCTATTGAATTTCACATAATCATAAATTTTATTTGTATCGAATTATTAGAAAATCATACCCGAAAAATTGGTTTCGCACGGTGTTTTTTCAAATATTATTCATTCAATCAACTTTTTATCTACCATTTCTCTAAATATTTTATAGCCGAAAACACTATATATCTAAATATATTAACAACAAACTCATTGAATAATTTTCTTGTAGATTATATAAATTAAAGAAAATGTTATTTTAAATGATTATAAGTGACTGATTGAAGAGATAAAATTAAATTGAATATATTTTTTTTTCTTCGAAGTTTATTTCTGCAACAAAAAGAAAAAAATATAAACAGAATCAATTTATGGAATATATATTTCGATTAAACGTTCCAATTTTTGAAAGCGTTAAAAAATGGGTAGCTTGTTGAGCACTGTTTAAGAGGAAGCGTCAAGTTTTGCCGCCAATATCTCTCTCTCTCTCTCTCTCTCTCGCTCAGATCAGTTTTACCAAACCCATCTCCGAATTCATTGAACTCCGCCATTGGTACCAATATGGTAGTCGAAGACGACGATGTAAGTCCATTTTCAAATTTCTTTTCTTTTCTTTTTTTAATTTTTGATTTTTTGTTTTATTGTTTTTGGGAAGTGTTTGATTCTTTTTTTCTGGGTTGTAGGAATTTGATTGGGAAGCAGCTGTGAGGGAAATCGATATGGCTTGCCAAACTGGAAAGCCCTCCTCTTCGTCTTGCAATTTAAAGGATCATGAGAGCAAGAAGAAGAAGACTGGCACTTCAAGGCAATCCTCGCTCCACGAGTTTGTTGGGAAGGCGGTCCCGAGGCCTCAACAGGAGAGGAGTTGGGATACTGTGGAACGGGGTGATGAAAGGGTTCCCCACATTGAAATTGATTCTGAGGCAGCCAAAACTTGGATATACCCAGGTTTTATTTACAATCTCTCTGAAATTTTCTATCTGGGTATTTCAAAATTTAAAAAAAAAAAATTAAACTTTGGATTGTGGTCAAGTGCTTTCAGTAGGGTCTTGTTGAAATTCAAATGTGGGTTTGAAATAAAGATTCAGGTTTTTGATGATTTTTTTTTTTTTTCTTTTGGAGTTGTTCATACTCTTTATACCAAGGATTACTACGGTGTTAATCACATTGACTAGCTGACCATCATTGTTTCATGATTTTGTTTGTGGGTTGTGCTTCTAGGCGTTAACAAAAATATTTTGTTGTTGAAGCGGATTTAATTATGTGTCTGTTAACGTCTTGTGCGTTCATTGTTCAGTTTGTTAATAGGTGGAATTAGGGGGGGGGGGGGTGTTTGTGTTTTGTGGAGATTGGTAAAACTATCTGTTCTTTTTGCCGGCCTGTTTGAAGTTCAAGTTGTGATATGAGAGTCTACAGCATTTCTATGCATAACTGGAGATCTTTTAAGTTGCACCGCTGTTCCTTCACTCTATTATTCTCATAATTTCTCCCAACGCCAAGATTGTCAGTATCTGTTGTGAGATAAAGCCACCTGCTTGAGTTTTCTAGGAAACTTGAAGTTGAATAAAGATCCTGCATAATTAGCTATAAGAGGAAACCTTGGGCTTCATTACTTAGAAGTTAAAAGTTATACCACTAGATATATGAGTACCGGAATATAGAAATAGTATTTGAGAGATTTAACAGTGTGCTGGCGTGTGTACCAGTGAGATGGTAGGCTAGAGATCAATGCCCTTGTATGAAGTTTGTGAGAGTTAGTGTGCTGGGCATACTTTATGGAGTGCTGGGCATACTTTGTGGAGAAGAATTGTCAGTGGTGGTGTGTGGTAAAATTGAGAAAATTGTTTTGATCTATGTTACTTTTTTTGGCTTAGAAACTGGTTTGTAATAAAAGTATTATTTAATTTTGGCATGTCACATGTGAGATTTACTTAACATGAGCTTATTATCTTGCATTTTACTTTTAATGCAGTTAATGTTCCTCTGCGTGACTATCAATTTGCGATTACAAAGAAAGCACTATTTTCAAATACATTGGTGGCATTGCCAACGGGACTTGGGAAAACACTAATTGCTGCAGTTGTAATGTATAATTATTTCAGATGGTTCCCAGATGGTAACTTAATTCTCGTCATGCTTTTTAACAAGTTGCATATATTTCATGTTTTATTCATCATTTTGCTTCTCAGTTTTACTTTTTTTGGAAGGATATTAATGGAAGAGGCAAGATTTCTAGGCTTTGTGTTGGTGTTTGTTTCTTGTAGCAAAGAGGGCTTGGATTAGCATTCTTAAGTAGCAGGTTTATTATAGTGGCAGTTGATTAGTTTCTTCAACTTTTTTATATTTATAAAGAAACAAACTTTGTGATATGGAAGAACCACTTGGTACATAAACAGAAGATGAGTTATCCTGGATTGATAAAAGACATTTCAAAAGAAGAAAGATAACAAAAACTGCCTTGCATCAATATGGTGGTGATGGTAGTATAGTATGATGCATATTAGGGTTTTGGAGTAGACATCAAGGTGGTGAGAAGATTTTTACTCTGCGGCAGTGGCTAGATCTTCTTTTTTGATACCTTGTGAGAAGAAGAGAGTTGTAAAAGAAAAATAAACTGTACCTCTGCTTAAAGTGGTTACTCGTATTTATAGTTTATAGGTTTGAGTATAATTACAAAGATATGCTTCTTGTATATAATTTTTGTAATAATAATAAAAAAAATTCTACCACATATATTACAAGGAATAACTAAAAAAAAAGTGATATATTTTCTCACTTTTTGATGTAAGGCTCTATTTTCCTCAATCAGGTTTATATTCTTCCATTTGTTGTTAAAGGATTCCTTATCCTGTTAACTTCAAATTGAANAAAAAAAAAAAAAAAAAAAAAAAAAAAAAAAATAGAAGATGAAAGCTAGTTTAAAATTAGTGCTCCTGCCTATCACGATTTGTCTAACCAAGGAAGATGCTTTTGTAGTAATGTGACTTTATCCTGCTCTTAGATATCTGTCCTGTTACTTTATTTACTTCTCAATTAAATTCCTAATAGAGCATTTAACACTGAGTAACTGTGACATTTGAGGTTTAGTTATGTATTCCGGATTTGGCTAGTTCTAGATGATTCTATAACTTATAATGCAAAGTGCTTGGAAGATATTAAGAGTAATAAATTGTCATGAAGCTTCATGCATTCCAATCCCTTGTATTGTTGGTTTCTTGAGTTTATTCTTGGAAGCTTGTGAAAACACTGAGATTGGTCTTTGTGCAACAGGAAAAATAGTCTTTGCGGCACCTTCTCGACCACTTGTCATGCAACAAATAGAAGCATGCCATGGAATCGTGGGAATTCCACAAGTAAGGCTATCTGCAACTCATCAAACTGAGTGATTTGATAAATGCTGAGTTTTGCTTGGGAATTTTTTATCGGGTGCATTAATATCTTTTGATAAAGGTGCTGATCATATGTATTGCAGGATTGGACAATCGATTTGACAGGTCAGGTAAATCCTACAAAAAGAGCAAGCTTTTGGAAATCCAAACGAGTCTTCTTTGTTACTCCACAAGTATTCGAGAAGGATATCCAATCTGGTGAGTGATACTTGAACCATACATTAATATCTTGTTCATTGCAGTTGACCGCTTGGTTTTCATCATAAAAAATAAAAATAAAAATTTGAGCAGTTGGTAAAATCTATCCTATGTGTACAGCCATTTCTCTACATTGAGTTTAGCATTATAAGTAATGACCATGTAACTACTGAAATTGCAATATTGTTGGAAATATGCATTACAAGATATCTAACATCACAGCAAATACAGAAAAAAAAATTGGTTGGAAGGAGTAGTTAATAATTTTTTTTTTTTTTTCTTAAGACTCTAATTTTGAGGTTTATAATCCAGCTTAATATTGTTAACTAGAGTTAAGCATTGTCTGATTACCAAAAATGAATTAAGCATTGTGTAAAGAATCCTATTTAATGGTGTGCCGTGTGCGTAGGCTGTTATTGCCTTTATTGTCCCAATGAGGATTCTTGTCTATTTTTTTAAAAGTTAGGTGCTAAGTGCCTAGAAGTCTAATTTTAATGTTTAGTGAAATTTTTAGTGTCAATTTTGGAAAAGAAAATATCAACGCTTGTTGTAATTTGTAAACTATATATCTATAATGTATAAGATTGCGGATATATAAAATACCTTTATATAGCCAAAGCTACCTATAAAACTGATTTTTTATTTTTTATTTTATTTTTTTATGTACTCCAAAAGATTGTTACTCAATTTTCAAATAGTAATATAATTAGGCTATAGAGTTATAACTTATGTGTATCATATACCATTAATTGGAGGATTTTTGAAAAAATGATAATATCCTTCTGATTGCTAGGTGTCTAGTTACTACTAATACTAACCATTTTGAAAGTGATAAATAATTTCAAGATAATGTTATAAACTTTGAAGAAGCTATTGAAAGAAAATTAATATAATTTCCTTTTGTTGTAATTTGAAATTAGTATTTCATATCCAAATTTCAGTTTAGGAAGAGGAAATTGTTGGTAAAGCATAGACTGTATAAAACATTATGTTATTACATGTCAATATAGTTTCAATTGAATGGTTAATCCTTGCCAATTGCATTTGTAGTTAATTAGTTATTCTCTTTTACCAAATATTTATGTAGCATGGTGGATATTAACTATTTCCTTTCTAATTAGCTTTTGCTATAAAACTTGTATTTCATGACCCCATTTGTGAATCTGATAATTCTTGTATAGGGAATCTTTATGCCACTGGGATTTGTTCACAAAGTAATTTGTTGCAGGAACATGTTTGGCCAACTACTTGGTATTATTGGTTATTGATGAAGCTCACCGAGCAATGGGAAATTATTCTTATTGTGTTGCCATCCGCAAGGTTAGTTGTTACATTTTTTTTCCTAGTCTTTCTAAATTAATTTGATTATAGATGTTTTGATATATTACTTGTGGATAGAGTTTTCTAGGTTTCATTAATGATACTTTAAATTTGTAGCTAATGGATATACCGGTTCAACTGAGAATATTAGCTTTGACAGCAACACCAGGAGGTAAATTGCTGATATGTACTTCGTTTTCGAAAGTGCATTTAATATAGTATGTTCTTATGTTATAGCTTAAATATATTTCTTCAGCAAAGCAGCAGACTATCCAGCAAATTATTGATAACTTGCACATATCAACACTGGAATATCGTAATGAAAGTGACCATGATGTTAGTCCATATGTTCATGATAGGAAGATAGAGTTAATTCAGGTATGTGTATGTTTCATGTCTCTTTTGTAGTATTTGTTCAATAAACTGTGTTTTGTACAGATATAACTTATTCTTACAATGTTATGAAGGTTGCATTGGGCGAAGATGCTGTTGAGATAAATAAAAAGCTTTTGGAAGTAATACGTCCATATGTTGCCAGGCTTTCTGCAATTGGAGTTCTTCAACATCGAGATTATGAAACTGTATGATTCCATATGTTCTATATTTTCATACTTATAGCTGGAAATTTCTATTTTGCTGGATTGAATTGTTTCTTCTGCTTTTCTATTCTAATTTGGGCCATTTTCTAATAAACGCTGTAGTACATATTCTTCTTGTGAGTTCTTATCATGTCTGGTTTCGTTGAATTTCCTTGGTAGTTTATAGAAATCATGGACATCCATCTACACCTTGATGTCATTGTGGTTGTACTCCATCTTACAGAAATAGCTAAAATTATGATTGTGGGTTTTATTTTCAGGAGCTCTAAAACAGGTGGAATAAATTGTCTGTTGTGTCATGACCATGCTATTTTCTTGTGTCTTATTTGTTATTCAACTCTTGAAATGGACAATTCTGTTCTCACAGACGATATTTGAAACCCATCTTAGTTGTTGCCTAGAACCTAGAAATTTTATGTTGATATTACCTATGGTCTTTAAGGTTGTTCTGCCACTTCTTGTTAGTCCTTAGTAGAATCTTTATTTGAATTTTGGTCTTCTTGCACCTTATTTTTCCCCCTATTGGTTTGTTGGACAGTTGAGCCCATGTGAGCTACTTAATTCAAGAGACAAATTTCGTCAAGCACCTCCTGTAGACCTTCCCCAAATGAAGTACGGAGATGTGGAAGGTTATTTTGGAGTGCTTATTACTCTTTACCACATTCGCAAACTACTGTCAAGCCATGGAATAAGGCCAGCATGTGAGATGCTTGAAGAGAAATTGAAACAAGGGTTAGTTCTTGTGTAACCTCCATTTCTTTACTATCTCAATTATCTAAGACACAGATTCAAGGAACCATGTCATCCCATCTTATGGCATTAAGAAATTCGTCAGTCTATAATCAATTCAAAAGCAGAATTTTCACTTAGGAACTGAAGCCCATCTTTTCTTGCACTTAAAAATTTTCATCACTGCCTTCTTTAAATTGTTGAAATTTAACCATTTCAGGCCATTTGCGAGATATATGAGTAGAAATGAAGATCTCTTTAAAGCAAAGTTACTAATGCAACAAAACTTGTCCCATGGTGCTCCAAGTCCAAAGCTATCCAAAATGTTAGAAGTATTGCTTGATCATTTCAGTATGTGGGCTGTTATCTTTTTTACATAATTAGAGTATGTGGAAAATAATCTTGCTGAGATTATGCCATGCAGTGCTAGTTTTAATTTTCAGGAGTCATGAAAATAGATCAGTCTTTTTTTCTTTTTTTTCTTCTTCTTCTTTATGCTATAATAACTACTAGAATATCAAGTCCTTTATATGCCATTGTTTTCCGGGGTATATGTGAACTTTTGTATTTATAAGAAAGTGAGTGTTGGGTATCAAACTAGCTGTAGGTATATGAATTCCATTTTTTTTGGATATTTGAGATAAGCATCCTAGGAATGATTTGTTTTATCACTTTCTTCCATAACCTTGTGAAGATTTTTAGGAGAAAAGAAATTGTTTTTCTCAATCTTGCTTTACAATGGTTACAAGACCCCTATTTATACACATAATAAATAATGTAAACTAAGGAAACTATGTATACTAAGGAAACTATACAATTAGGGGAATTCTATAATTAAGGAAATAATACCACAATCAAATCAACCTAAATAAGGAAAAACATATGTACTAGTCAACACCTTGTTTGCCATATTTCTTCTTCTCACAATATTTGTTGGTTTAATGTGTTCTTTTTCCTTTACTTTTAAGATGTACTTAATTGGTATCCTGTCAGAACAAAACCTATCTTATTACTTCCACTAGTGCTTCTTTTATCTGTACAGTGTTCCTGTAGACAGCTATACTTTATTTTTGTTGCTGATTCACATCAGTAATTAAAATATAAATAAAAAATTTCCTTCTAATTGGTTGGGACCTGAAAATTTTATCCATCTTTACTCTGGGGATAACATTTTGTGGCTAAATTATGGATTGCATTTGGAAGTTTAATGAAATTAAATTCTCATTTCTCTTCAATATGTTTAAAACTGTCATAATTCGAGCCATTACTTTCACATTTGAGAAAAATAGTTAAAAATTATTGTTCAATTAATATATGTTGTTTATCTTATATTTGGGCAAGCTTTCTGACTTTTGCTCTGGATCATGTTAGGATAATCTCTATTCAGTTTATTATTATTATTTTTTCTGTAATTAGCCTATAGAAGTTTCTAAAACATTTGTTATATCGATAATTGATCTTTAATGTAAATTGTAAAATACACGTATGATTGACAGGTATATTGGGCTCTTAGTGAATATGATAAATTGATAATTATGTTTGTGCATGCAGAAGCGAAGGATCCACAAAATTCGAGGGTTATTATTTTCTCAAATTTTAGAGGAAGTGTCAGGTGAAAATTCTCTCATTAAGTTTAAAGTTATTACATGCATTCATTGTGTAATTGTTTTCCTGAAATTGGAAAGTTTGTTTATGATTTGTAATGATCCAAATGTACAGGGACATAATGGATGCATTGGCAAACATGGGGAATATAGTTAGAGCTACCCAGTTTATTGGTCAAAGTTCAGGTTTGAAGCTTCTTGTCTTGATTTCCAGTGAAATTTGTTTTTAGACCACCCATTAAACATCATCTGTGGCTTCTTTAGGAGGAGGGGAGTTATTATTCTATAATAGTCATAAAATAAAATAAAGGTTGTGATTGTCTATAATCTCAAAGGAGCTTTCTTTCTACTACTTCGAACTAGTGTTGCCTATGTTGCAGATTTTATATTATATATGACTTGATGTAGGGATGTCTCTAAAACAAAATATTTGTTTTGTCCATGTGTCCACTGCTGATTTCTACCACACATGTTATCATTCTATATAACTCCCTTTCCGATTATTATCGTTATTGCGCCAAAAATGTTGGAGTCTTGTTCCTGTCATTGATTTGACTTCTCTTTTGAAGTGTCTGTACTGCTTAGGGCTGTGAATGCATTTGTAATTTATTAGAAGTTCATAGGTGATAGGTTTGTCAGGTAGAAAATAAACATTTTCCAATTTTACATACCTATACCATTTTTCTTCTATAATTGGAATCTAATGATAATGGCACACATGTCTAACGTTGCTAGTTTACCTTTATTTTACTCTTGTTATCTATTATTGCCTATGGTAGCTGGAATTTAGAAGTCATTCAAGTTAACAGTAGATTTTTACAGGAAAAACGTTGAAAGGCCAGTCACAAAAAGTTCAACAGGCTGTTTTGGAGGTATCTATGTCACTCTTTCATTTCTTTTATTACCGTATAACATTGGCTTATTTACTTTTTAAACAGAAATTTCGGGCTGGTGGATATAATGTCATTGTTGCCACATCTATTGGTGAAGAAGGCCTTGATATAATGGAAGTTGATCTTGTAATATGCTTTGATGCCAATGTGTCACCATTGAGAATGATTCAGAGAATGGGGAGAACTGGAAGGAAGCATGATGGACGAGTTGATATCCTTTTATTACATGAAAAGTTATTTTATGGAGTGATTTTTAGGTGCGATAGACATGAACATACGATAGCTTTTCTTTAATTTTTTCCCTCTATTGTATTAGTTTTGTTCAATTTGATTCAATAGTTCCTTAACAAGTTTTACTAGTTTTAGCCTGTGAAGGATCAGAGGTGAAAGGTTACATGCGAAAACAAGCAAACAGCAAGGCTGTGAGGAAACACATGCGAAATGGAGGGATGAATAGCTTCAATTTCCATGCTAGTCCAAGAATGGTAAAATATTCGGTCAATTTGGTATTGCTGTACGTTTAAAAAAAAAAAAAAACTACTATTAATCATGCTGTAGGAAAAATCAATTCTATCTCACAAATTAATTGAGCATTTGGTAAAATATGCTTTTAGAATTCCTGTGAGTTGAAAAAGTGAAAATGTTTGATAAAATAAATTGACAATAAGTATTTGAGCGTGTATTGGGAGCAAAGTTAATGTTTATATTCTTTTATTTTCTTTCTTTTTTCTTTTTTTTTTTCAAAAATAATAGTTATGTGTGTTTTGAGATGAATATAATAATCAATGAGGTTAAGGTTAAGATGAGTATTTTGAAATATCTTATTACAAAATACACCTGATTATGCGTGAAAAGATTTCAAGAAGCTACTTCCTATTTGCATCTTAAAACTGCTGTGAATACTAACATGATTATAAAATAATATAAGGTACAATCAGTTTTACAACACACACTTCTGATAAAATTATTTTTAATCACATTTTAAGATGCCAAAATCAATATCAAATGGATCTTAAGAGAGTTTCATTAACATTTATTTAGTATTATAATTTTCTGTTATGGACCTCTTAGTTTATATGTTATTGCAGATTCCCCATATTTACAAACCAGAAGTCCAATTTGTTGAGCTTTCAATTGAACAATTTGTTCGTCGTGGAAAAAAAGTTAAAGATGATGACACTGTGCAGACGCCTGTTTTTAGAGAGAAACTTACTGTTGCTGAGACTAATCTAATTGCCAAGTATTTTCACCCACCTGGCGATATTACATGGAAACCTTCACTTATTTCATTTCCTCACTTCCAGACATTTCCCTCCAGAGTTCACCACGTGATGCATTCATTTAAAACGAGA
Source organism: Ochetophila trinervis (assembly GCA_003254975.1). Lineage (NCBI taxonomy): Eukaryota > Viridiplantae > Streptophyta > Magnoliopsida > Rosales > Rhamnaceae > Ochetophila > Ochetophila trinervis. Next base: position 12,501 of record QANX01001887.1, on the reverse strand, counting down.
TTGCTGATTGATACTATGCAGCAATTACAAGGACTATCCTTTGCTGGAAACGGCAAAGTTTCTCTTCTTGAGGTTCAATTTCAGTTTATGTGCTAGATTATTTATTATTATTATTATTATTTTTTGCCTTATTATCTGGTCATTATATTTGCTTATATGATTTTTTCACTGGATTCAGCATGAAGTCTGTTTAGAGAAAAGTTTGGAAACTAGTGTTGAACAACAGGAGAACGAAAAAGGTATGAACATTTAACTTGTGTTCAATAGACGAACTTGTTAATTGAGAATATAAGTATCCCAGCACTTTTTTTTTTTGTGATATTGGGGGTGGGGGGATTCGAACTTGGATTAATGCACGAGGAAACAGTGGCTTTTACTCCCAGGCTATCCTCGCAGAGACATGTATCCAAGCACTTGGTTAATTGAAATTACGTACATATTTTAATTAAAGATTGTAGGTGTGTTTATCTGTTCCCTTTAGCTTTCAAGTACCTGCACCAAGCTTCCAGACTCTTGTGTTCTAATCAATTTTATGGAATGGACTAATTGCAAGTTGCGACTAACTTTTAGTATTGGGCTTATTAAATGCTACAGTCAGACTCCTGTATAAGTAATATTGTGGCTTATAGTGTCGTGCTAAATATTTTACTTGGCACTTATTTATTTTTCTTTTTTATTGAGTGTTGACCATGTACAGAATTCATGGTATGCTGTTATTTGGCTTGTATCCAATAATCTTGAAAATGCTGTTGCAGATATGCCTTTTTCTGATCATTCTTCAGACAAAAACTGTCAAGACAAAACGTTGGGACCTGAAACATCACCTACTAAGAACTTAGAAACCAAGGAGAAGCATGGTGCATGTGAAATCCCTCGCCAAAGGGATCATGGGCACTCCTATCTCTTTGGTTCAGATTTTATATCAGTTGATGATAATGGAAATGTTATAATTGTAACAGTCCCTTTACTTCCTTTCAGAAAAGTTTCACATCCTAAGGATACAAGTACAAGCAATACTTTGTTAGTAACTTCTTCGCATCAAAATTCTTGCCATCTGAGGACTTCTGTTGAAGATTGTGATGACCCAACTATTCAAGCTGGAGTTCTAGGAGATTTAATGACTACCAAAAGATATGTGAAGAATGGAACTCCTAGTTTGACAGTGTGCCGTTTGGATGCCTGGCAAGAGAATACATTTGTTGGGGCTGAGCAAATTCCTCAAACTCCAATTTCAAAGAGAATTGTTTCAGATGGAGATGGTAACTGTGCAACACCTGGTAGCATGAAATTGAAGGCCTCAATATTGTTGCCTGATGAGAATAGCAATGATTTTGGAGATACTGAGTTCAGCCCCCGGCTAACTAATATGATCAAAAGTGGTGTTGTTCCGGAGTCTCCTATCAATAATAGTGGTTAGTATTCCTCACTATTTATGTATGTCGTATCTTGATTCAAAAATTTAAAACTTGCCTATAATTGATTTAGTAAATTGGAGTCAAGTGTTCCTTCTAAAACAATTGGATTTTGTAGGACTATCAAATGAAAAAGGAAGAGATAATAATCTTGTTCCAGACGCTGTTTCACCTACCCAAGTACATAATGAAATGCTTCTGAAGATTTCAAGTCCTGGGAAAAATGCAATGGTTTATACAGACAGTGATACCAGTGGAAGAATCTATGATTGTCCTATTAATATACTTTATAAGAATAAACTTGCCAACATAAGAGGGTGCTCTTCCACTTCCCCAATTGCAGATGAAGCCCAAACTCCCTTGGCAAACCTTACAAACAATAGCTGTAGCAAAGATTGGCGTTTAAGTTCTGAAGACAGGAAAGAAAGTGTAAAACAAAAACGCAAGTTTAAAAGATTGCGCAAAGTTGGGGATCATAGAACAAGTAAGAATCTGGAAAGCATAAAAGCTGCTGCCCCTGACCCATCAATGGAGATTTCAAGATCTTTTTCAAGTCCCAGTGCTATTCGAAATAAGCATCAAAGAGGTATCTTGAATAATATATACATCTTGATACTTTCCCTTTTTCAGCATTTAGGTTTATTTCTTATTATTAGTTTGTTAATACAACCATTATTTCCGTATCAGAGAAGCATGAGATGCAACCTTGCTAAGTTTTGTGGGTTTGCTGTGTTCTACCATCAAGCTTTATTAATTATTGACCTATACACAACAAATATTTGTTGTTTTCAGGTAGAAGGAAACGAGATAAAGATGCAATAAGACCTTTCATTGAAGAAGAAGCTGAGTAAGCTTATACTTCGATAATGAATTAAAATTTGATTTTCCCAAATTCTTTTGTTCAAATTTTATGCTTGATCTTCCATTTGAAAGCATTCTAAAATAGATGAATATACATTTGCTTTTATTTAAGGAAATGAATTGATAATGGTGTTATAGAAGTTATAGTCTTCCAGGAAAGCAATCTTACAAGGAATGTCAATGTTGACTCATTGTGATGGTTATTGCATAGGGTGTCTACAGATGCAGATGAGTCTGACGATGAGGAAGATGACCAGGACAACTATTCGCATAATAGTTTTATAGATGACAGGATAAATCCCACAGCTGTCGGTACTCAATCTGAAACTAGTAGGATTGACATGATTGCAATCTACAGGTTTTTAGCAAATTATGTTTCTTTTGTATGTTCAATCATTTCATCCATGCATGGAGTATTACAGGCTTGTGAATTCAAATTTACACTCAGAGTACTCCTCTTAGCTTCCTATGGTGGTTAAGTTGCATTTGTGAAATCTAATGTTCATCTTGCAACAGGCGTTCATTGCTCACCCAATCACCAATGCCGAGGCTTCCAAGCTGTTCTTCCGCTTTTAGTCCTGATTCTGTAGCTCCCACTACCAGGACAAGTGATTCTGGAAGTATTTCTGGCAAGGCAGTTTGCTCTCTTCAGACACCGCAAACCGATTCCACACATCAGTCAATCAATAGGCATTCAAAGTCCATAGAAATAAATCATGACATAGAAGCCGTGCCTTCTACAGCTTGTATTTATCCAAACTATGAAAGAGAGACCGAAAGTCGAAAAAGAAAATTAAGCTTTTGTTTATCAAGTTGTGCTCCTGCGATCAACTTGGAGCAAAAATTTCAACTTCAGTTTGAGGATGAAGGCAGACGATTGCAGCAGTGTGAAGCGAATCCAGACATACTTTATGATGATAAATTTTATGAGGATATTGATCTCGACGCTATCGAAGCGCAGGCTACCTTGCTTCTCAGACATAAATCAGTGTCATTGCAGGAACAAAAGGTTATTCCTCAGCCACAAAATGCTGGTCTACTTAGTTCACCGTCATTTGATCTCGGAATTTGATAAATTTTGAAGAAAACTACAAAAATCCAAGCAGTGCCCTGCACAAGCATTTCAAAGGAATTTTTGAAGTCAATGGGCAGATTGACAAATATTGTGAAAATGAAATTTTCAAGGGTGTAAATATAATATTTATTTTTAGTAAATCTTCTCTTTGAGAGATTAGTTAGAAGCATTTTACGAAAGACTAGTTAGATGCCAGGGAGATGTGCACCTTGGGCATTGAAAAATAGGTTTAAGTTATACGGCAGTGTCATATTGTAAAGAACAATAAACAATGATGGAAAGAAAAAGTTGTAAATACTATAGTGTTATAAAATTCTAAATTTTCAATTTCTTCATGAGATATAACTTTCTTCACCTGTTTCCGTTTTGAGATTTAACTTCTCATTCTGGGTTTGATTACTAAGCATGGAAATTGATCTCTTTAAGTTTTGATGCAATATCTAACTTTGTTTGCCTGTTTCCATTAACATCTTTTTCACAAAATTTAACCTCCTTTAGGAAAATCTTAAACCTGTACCGTCATTCTTTAGGAAAATCTTAGTTCTGTACCCTAATTCACAACATATAATTTATAATAAAATAAATAAATATATCAACAAATCAACTTCAGGTGAACTGATTCAGCCTCTGGAGCTTTTTGACCAAACTTTCAAGCTTTTTCCAAACTTCAAGCCTAGGTTCCATTAGGCATCAACTGATCTGCAGAGGTCAAGCCTCAAGCTGATTCGGTTCAAGCCTTCTCATGTCTGATAAAATTGGAAAATTTGCAGCAAATGAGTTTATCAAATTCAAAGAAATTAAACTTCAAGCGTGTCACAATTAGAGGAATTTAACGACCATCCCAACTTTCTCTACATCTCTAACGGGTTAAAGGGTTAACCAACTTTTTTTTTACATGCACAAGAAATCTGAACACATCATCAGCCAGATACAGATCAGTCAAAAAATAAACCACCCCACTCCGAGAATCTGAGAAAACAGCTACCAGAAAACCCATGGAAAATAAACCGTCCTACCCAGACATGAGCGACATGGTTCGTCTGAAATCCAGAGATTTGAGGGCCGACTCTGGAAAAGGCTTATCAGGAACCCAAAATCCTCCTTTATGTGGCAACATAATTTGTGGATGGCTAGTCTTCTCATTTTCACCAGCCTTTGGAACCTCTTTCTTTTTCTTCACAAATTCAAAGAACTCTGCAACTTGGCGAGCGTACCTTCACCAAATCCAAATTTGCAAAATCAATAACATAATTAACGTGCACATACCATATGTATATGTGTGTGTGCAGATTATTAGAATAAAGTCAAATATATAATGTTACATCAACTTAACAGCCAAAATTAAAGAATAAAAGTGATGGTTGCAGAATACTACTGTGACTTGGATATAAAGCATGAGAATCTGAATCTTAATCCTACAACAAGCCTCATCAACACAAGAATCCGGAGTTGCTGTGTTTGGGTTTTAAAATTTTATATTTTTTTGCACTTCTCTGAGCTTTTCTTAAGGGTTTATTTTGAAAAAACAAATTTAGACAACAGAATAATAATTATACATGGTGGATAGAATTGAATTTAATACAATAGACCCCCAATACATGCTTCTAGAAATTCAACGCCGAGCCCTTCGGAATCAAAATGGAGAGACCTAGTGAGACTATTAGATTATTGTACATTTATACTGACCGAAAAAAAAAAGGTTAGTGTAACATTATAGATAATGCCACAAAAAGGTAACTACTAATGGCAATTGCAGAAATTGGAATGTCAAATTACTTAAGGCAAAAAATATAATCCAAATTACATGCCAATTTTAACAACACACAAGCTGCAGGAGTTAACCAGTTTCGAGGATCCATATACAAGAACAAAGCGAAGTTTCATAAGTGACTATCAAAACCTTAAGTCACAACTAAAACACAAACAAAGTTCAATGCAGACGGGCAAAGTCAAAGTGTTCTTCATAACAAAAAGTAAGAAATTATTGTAATCTCTTATGCAAGCTGTGTACAGAAGAAAATGAGGATCTGTTAACTTACTGGCTCTTTGCTTCAATGTCCCTACTGAAATCAATGTTCGGTTCACAGTCAAGAACCAAAGCAGGCACCTGTTACCAAAGAAAAATTAGCCAAATTCTTTTATCTACAAGCAAATTATGTTCAAAAAGAGAGATGGAAGATATACCTTTTGAATACTTGAATGCATATGATTACCCTCTAAATAAAATACACGGTCTCTGATATCAGGATGTAAAGAGCTGTCCATATGAAAAGGTAACTTATTGACAGATAAGACACCATGATTGCCACTTTCGAATGGGAAAAGCCAACTCTCATGCTTTTCATGTAAGCCACGGAGATAATCCAGGCTCACTCCACCTTCTTCTTCTCTCTTTCGTAGCTTCATTCTCTTGTGGCAAGTATCAGGGCTTGCTCTAAGATAGATGAAACCATCGGGAATAAGTCCGGGCAAGCATGAGACTACTGGATCAAACCAGGAGTCATAAATGCTGATCTCCATCTCATTCATCCAATTTGCTTCATGAACAGCCCGTACAAAGACCTTTATATGGTATCAATCAGATAAAAACGTATCAGCCTTTCCCTCACATGGGATCAAGCAAGCATAACAAGAAAAGAACTGCAAAATTTCAATCCTGTAGACTTTGGATACTGACGGACAAAGATAAATTTCCAAAAATACAAAATTCCTTTAAAAGTTGAGTTTTTGAAATAAGAGAAAAATAATCTTATAAAATTAACATAAGTGTGACAAATTTTCATAGCAAAAGTTTAGATTATCGCATTAGGTGAGATGGAACTGACAAATATTGAACACTTACCATTCTGTCACTGAATATACTCCTTTCCATCAACCTCAGGGGCTTGATACCACCAGATGACTCTCTCTCCTGCATCACCCTTGTAACAAAAACATAATTCTGGAAGGTATACGCATACCTTTGTGGCTCAGCATAGAACGCATCCAATATGTTGAAGTGGTCGGGTCCAATATCCTGCCACTTGCTGATTGGTTCTGGAACCACCTCCACAATATCTCTTAGCTCAAGTGTTTCATTAGCTATTCTCTGCAGGAATGTTGTTTTCCCAACACTGATGTTTCCCTCAACACATAAAGTAATTCGTTTCTTCTGGGCTACCTTCATATCTGAGTTCGAACCATCCTCCTTCAACTCATCATCAACACTCTCCTTGATGTAAGTAGTTATACTCTCAGCATGGTTTCGGTGGATGATTCCGACAGAACTCCGCAAATATTCAACCATCTTCTGACTTGATTTTCCAAAGAACTGCAAGCAGCACAAAATTCCTTGTCATGATAAACTATGAAAACTCAATATACCAGTAACAATATAAGAATTCATTCATGCACTACGTGATGTCAAACAAATTTACAGTTATAAATCTTAAAAGATACCCACAGAGCTAGTTATGCAGGCTTCAAACCGTGCATTCAAAACAAAGTGGGTTGCAAGAATGAACAAAAATCAAACTATAAACAACGAATAAAAATTGTGGGAAATCTCTGGCACTAATTTTAAAAATAGTAGAACAATTGTCGAATGGACTCCAAATACAGCCTTTTGCAATACAAACAACACCCATCTTCATCTGGAAGAACAGAACCTTATCCACAGAACCAACATTCTGATCAACATATTCCAGCAAAACCATTAAAGCTAAATTATAGCGAATAATAGAAAAAAGACAAAAAAACAAAAACAAAAAAACAAAAAAAAAACTAGGTTTACAGTCCATCAAAAACATAGAATGGAGCTCAAAATTCATACTTTATCTTTATACAGTTGCTTGAGCTCGGTAACTCCCGCAATACCTTTCTCCACCAGCTTCCGCAAATTCCTCGGACCTACACCCGGAATCGTCAACAAGTCCGGGTTTCCCGCCAAAGCACCGACAGTGGATGTTCCTCTTTGCCTCCTATTCAACCTCAGCGGCTTATCTTCCAAACCCTGTTCCTTCTCTCCGTCATCATCACCACCACCGGAACAGTTCAAACCCTTATCCGTACTCTTCGTGCCCTCTACGGCTGCAACAGAAGACGACCCATCAGAGACCGTATGAAGCCAAGCGGGCCTTGACCCGACCCGACCGTCTTTCGACACAACCCAGGCCCGAAACGGAGTCCTCTTCTCGGCGGAACACCGACAAATGCAGCAAGAAGCAGACGAAGCGAACCGGGAGGAGAAGCTAGAAATGGGTTTGTTGGAACGAGAAGCGGCGATGACCGAAGAGCCACCAGGAAAGGCAGCGGCGGGCATTGCGAGGAAGGAGGAAGAGGAAGACAGAGAGAGGAAGGTTTTGGCTTTGACAAAAGGGTTTTTGGGTAGACAAGTACTATTACCCGCTGTGCATATAATCGGGCCACAAGGGCTTCTTCTCCACAGCTTCTGCATAACTTGCTAGCATTTCAGAAGGAAAAAAAAAACTGAAAAAAAAAACCTCAAAATTCTTTCTTTTCTCGTCTGGTTTTGAAAAACAGAGAAAGAGTGAGCGGGAACAATAATAAGAAGAAGAAACGATATGGTGGCAGCAGAAAATGAGGAGGGTTTTGAGGGTTTTGGAGAAAGTGAGAGAGACAAAAGAAAAATAACATAAAAAAGGAGTTTTTATGTATAGAATATTTTGTTTTTTATTATTAATAATTATGATTAGGATTTTTTTTTTTTATGGAAAAGAATTACAGTTAGGGTTTTGTTTATTAATTTAATTGAAGGGTTATTTGATTATATTAGTCCTCAACTTATACCCAACTGTGTCCTTTTAAAAGTAATATTACATTGAAGCAAAAAAAAAAAAAAGTAATGTTACAGGATTTATCTATTTTATCACGAGTAATAATAAATATATAGTTAGTATTTTTAATATTATTCATCTTTAAAACGATTTGTAAATTATTTTTTAATTTAATAATTAGCAGTTTTGAAATTTACACTGTACATGTATTCATGTAAAATTTCTACATGTTGTATTGTACACTCACATTTCAAACCTGCTAAAAAATTAAATAAAAAGTAATTCAAGATCAAAGTGCTGTCAAAAATATGGAATCATGGAAGTACCCAAAAAATAAAGTTCATATCAAAGTGTAATTATGAATATAATTTAGAAACTAAAAAAGCTAATAACCTTTAATTAAATTTAGTCTGTGTTGCAATGGCACATAATATATTATGCATTTTGGTATGTGTGCAGAGGATTTGGGAAGAAGGGTTTGTTTGTTTGTTTGTTTTACCCTATGCTTTTTGCTCTTTTAGATTTTTACCAGCGACCTTTTGTTCTGTGCACTGCCCGCCTGCTGGCATTCCGACAAAAAGCATTTAAAACCTCCCAAACAAAGGAGAGTGATTATTTTCTGCTGCTCTGGCTGTGCCATCCACCATCCACCTTTCTCATCTTTTTAACTATTTGATGGCTGTGATTTTGACACGTTCTCACTTGATTGATGGCTGAGTCCTTGAATCTTTTGCTCCTCCTCATCCCAAATGTTTTCTGATATTTGTCCATTGATGACCATCATCCAAAAAAATAGTATTTATGTGTCAGTTACTAATAGATTAATGCTAAAAGGTTCACTTTCCTATTCTCTTTTCATTAGAGTTTATTTCGCTAGTAGAAATTTTTTTACTTAATAAACTATTTATATTTAAATTTTTTAGATATTTTTTATTTTTTTTTTATGCCACATCAGTTTAACAGATAATTTAAACAAAGCTATTAAAAAAAAAATTTAAATTAAACTGTATATTTATCTTAAGTACGATAACTTTTGAAAAAAAAAAAAGTCATTAGAAATGTTTATCAAGTTTTTAATGTGTTTGATTTCTATTTTGCTTCTTTTTCTTTGTTTATGAGTAAATCTATGTTCAATATTCTTGTGGATTTTTATTTTTTTATTTTTAACTTGTTTTGGAACTGAAATAGAACAGCATTTTCTGCAGTTGGGTAGAATAATTTATTCCGTAAAAACACTAACTAAATGAGACCTCTTCAGGTCTTAAAATAAATGGTCCATTATCAATTTCCATTTTCATTTGAAAGATGTAATGTGAGAAAACAGAGAAAAGAATCTCACACTTTCTACAACGTCCTGAACAATGCAAAATTTCACCTTAGCTTACCATCTCATAAACTTGACACCATTATAATTTATTACCAACACATAGAACTGCATTTAAGGGGTTTTTAAAAAACCAACGATCCTACTATAAGTTCCTGTGTTTCAATTCAAAAACCTTTCACATTATACATGGTCTGCTACTACATCTGAAAAGGTTCAAAACAAAACCTATACAAGGCCAAGTCCCAAATAAATAAACATTCTTTGCCCTCAAACTTGGGAAGCACCACCCTCAAAGTCAAAGTGCTTAAATATCTCTACCTTGTTACTCAAGTTGGCAGCAATGACAAAATACTCCAGACTCCTCTTTTAAGGCAAATAGAAGTTAATTTTGGACAGCCTTAGGTTCATGTTATATGACGGACTAGAGCTGCAGCTACAGAAAAACCAAAGAATTTTCTTTCACAGTCTCAAACCGCTTTTTACAACTACACTTTCAATCTTCCTCTAATTAAATTACATTTTGGTTTTTGGCTGTTCAACTGATACCTCGGAGAGGTATACACATAGAAATGTTTTGAACCAACATTTGTTCAAATAAGCGAGTGGTATTACATGAATGATGAAAGGAATGATAACAATATGGGAAGCTTTTCTAGAGCCAATGTGAAAATTGCAGCCAGCAAAAACATCAAAATCAAAGCAAATATTATTTTCCCAATGTACAGAAAATCGAGTGCTGGTTTTGGTGCCTTTCCAAGATGTGAGGAATCAGAATTCTACAAAAGTCGAACAAAAATAAAAAGTATATTAGCTATTCTTAATCAGATAGACAAAACAACCTGTACCACCAAGCCCAGTGCTTCCCTTAAAATGCATCTATTTTGAATACAATATGTTGTCACACACCCATAAATTACTTCAAACATATTTTTTTAAAACTCTTAAACATAATAGATGCAAAAGCTTTTCCTGCTTGATCTAAAAATGGTGTAATGTGATCCTACAGCAAGCAGCATTATTCTAAAAAGTCAAACTGACAAATAAATAAGAGAATAGCATATTCAAAATAAGAAATGAATGGAACATATACATATGCATAAACAGGTTAAATACGATAAAGCACTAATCATAGCAAAAGCTCTAACCGTCTTAATGCAGATTTCATTGCACAAAAGTCAAAGCAGTGTACAACTTGAAATATGATAGATCAATCAATCCTAACACAAGGAAAATTTCCTTTCCAACTCTTATTTCTCATTTGGAAAGACGAGGATCGGGGTAGTGAACAGTATCATGTGTCAATCACGACCTAATATCTTTTATTTATTCTTAGAAGTCGGGTGTAATCAAATTGGTTGAAAAAGTCTAATGCCTAAAAAGATGACTGTTTGAAGTGCAAGCTAAATCATGTGATACCTCTAAAATACAGTCAAGTTTAGTTAATATAAATTGCAGACTTTTTTTACATATACTTTAGAAAAGTGAATGTGGAAAAGACAGGATATAAATTGCAGAATGTCCGTAGGTGAAAATGACATCATCCTAAGTGATACAGATAGCCATCAAAATTCAGAAGAAACCAAAACAGATTTCGTGTAAGATATTGGACTATAATGTGCCTTATTGTTCCCTAATTTAGATAAAATATAATAGTTGATTACCCAAGTCCCACCATCTTCATAGCAGTAAAGTAACTATTAATATCGACTATGTTATTTACTACGAGTTCAAGAAGCCAATAGGAATTCAGTATCATCGTCAGAATGCAACAAAATGAACACGACTAGCCTTTGGGTATTGCATCATAGTAATTGTAGTATACAGATTGTTTGCTTATATCCTCAAAGACTTTCCACATGTTCTTTATCAAAAAAGAGACACTACCAAGTTTTGTTATGCTAAGACACTACCTAACAAAAACTTATCAATAAAGCACTATCTATGTTTCATGAATTTTGCCACAAACTTCACCAGTTAATAATGCTATTACGATGAAAAATCGTCAGTAAATGCCACAGCACATGTATAAGTCTTCTACAGTTAGGGTTTTTACAAGAACATAAGCCAACTTATATTTCTATACTACTTTCCAATTTTCCAAAATGATTCAGCTTAGAACTATGATTTCCATATCTAATCAGCAAAAAGTTGTATTCAGAGAGACAATCACCAAATTGATTATCCTCATGGTTAAACAGCCTATTAGGAATGACAAAACTTATTAAATAAACAAACAAATTCATGATTAGATAAAAATCTCACATTTACATTACGCCCTCCCACTGTCCATGGCCGAATTTTTTTTTCCCCATTTCGAAAACCTGATGGACCTTCAACACAAAAAAACACAATTTCAACTCCAAAAACCTCAAAAGATTACAACTTTTCACAAAACCCATATTAAAAAAAAAAATCAAACAAAAAATCAATACCCAATTAAGAAATCAAATTTACCTGGAAAATCTAATTTAGTTACAGTGTGTAACTTCCAGCCATGGCCATAATCAACGAGAACTGAACTGGGTCCGAAACTGATGGGCTCCTCATCGCCTTCTTTAATGGCTTCAATGTGCAGAGCTTTAGGAGCTCCCTTATCCAACTTCCTGTTTATCAGAGACACTGCAAAACCCGCCTCCGTTCCCTCTGCAAATCGCCTTATCTTACTCGAACTCTTGCATTTCACCTCCAAAAACTATTCCGTTATATTATCAAATTCCCATCTAACTCAATCAGTTCTATATCTATAAAATATATATAATACACAGAGAGAGGAATAAAGAGGGTAGGGAAGATTACTGAATATGGAGGAGTAGGAGAACGTGGAGCTTCAGCTTCGGCCATTAGAGATGCAGAGAGAGAGAGAGTCTGGTTTGGAAATTGATTGATTTAAATAGGTTTTTGCTTCCTTACGAATAACCCGTATAAAAGAGATTGGGCCATTTGGGCCGTAAGTTAAGCCCATTATATGTCATCCTCTGAGAATTTCACAAAATTTATTATTTGAGAAAAATATGTTCTCCAAATAAATATAAATATAAATATATATATATA
>QANX01001886.1:0-27158 GCA_003254975.1 Ochetophila trinervis | reverse complement strand
TAAAATTTAAAGTAATAATCCAGTTTTGCCTGAATTTTTTTTCCAACCTGAAAAAATATAGTTTGAACCAATACGAGCCCCAAATTTTGGTTTCGAGCCGGGTATGTCAGCCTGAGTTTACATTTCTAATGGTAATAATACAATTTAAAAATGACTTGTTAATTAAATTATTAATGTCAACGTGATTAATACAATTATAAATCAGTCATTAATAAATTAATATGTTTCACTTGAAATTGAGAAGGGTTAGTTAATGAATTAAAAAAAAATAATAATAGTAATAATAAATATATATTAATATAAATAATAATAATAATATTATTATTATTATTATTTTATTAAAATAAGTTAAACAATTAGCACTGATAATAAACAGCGATGGTTGAAATTTTTTAACAGGATCAATAAATAGATTAACACAAAATCTGCCAGCATGAATTGGTGCTCTTACTTACCATTAATACTAAAAGACCAAAGTACAATATAGATATTTAAAAAATAAAAATAAAAAACTGACCTTAAGGACTGGTGGAGCTGAGGATGTGTATAAATAGAGTTCGATTGACATGCATATATTCCCACAAAAGCCTGAAAAAATAAGAATCGAAAGCATGGCAGCTAAGAATGTGTTTGGAGAAGAAGTGAACGATGCAAGTGTAAGGAAGCATTTTCCTAATAAGCTTGTAATCACCCGCAAAGACAGGGCTTACTTGGCATACAACCTGAAGGAAGCATACGAAAAGCAGGCCGAAGATTATGCGCTGAAACTCAAGGAGACGTACGGCGATGGAATTGCTACGCTATGCACAATTTACAATGCCACTGGAGATACCTTGACACTTTATAAAAAGCCTCACGATTTCAGTGGCCATATCTGGGAAGACCCGTGTCCTAAAGAGATTAAAAATGGCCAGTGGGCTGCTTTCCTCCACGTCGATGGTTCAAGCGCCGGAGTTTTATACCGCGGCCTTAACTACGACGAAAGTGGTGGAGAAGAGTATGTGTGGTTGAACGCTTGGTGGAATGTCCCCAGCAGCCAGAACAAATACGTAAGTATATATTTATTTAGACTATAGTTTTTAAAAGCGTAAAAGCTGTTTTTATACTTTCAGAGGAGCTTTACTCTTCTAGAGTGTTTAGATAATTAAATTTTTATATATCTTTAATTATATCTATGAATACATTTACTTATTTACATTAAATCATTTGAATATTCTAGGTTTACACTGAGATTCGGAAGCCTGATCATTACGATGCTGCTGATATTTGGGACTGGGTCTACCCCTTGATTAAGTATGAATCTAACAAGGAGACCAACTTTGGATCCTACATATCTGCGTCCATTACACAAGACAATCCCTACAAATATTCTGGAATAATGACCTTGGCTTTTGTCCCTTGATTCAACTCTTAATATTTCAGAATATTACTCGTGTGTATTAATTTCATGCAATATATTATATATAATATGGAATTAACTATATATATTGACAATTATGCCAATATATATAGATATATTTATTCCTATATTTTTTCCTATGCGTTTGTGTGTGTGTGTGTTTTTTTAAGTGTACAATCCAATTTAATTCCACCTCTTAAAAGATCGGTGGTACGCTGGGTGCAGGTTTTGGTTTGATATTTAAGAATAAGGCTGTGTAAATGCAAGTGCACTGTGCATGCAACAGTAATGTTTGTTTTATAGACTTGGCTATGTACCTGTGTGCTCTTTTTTTTTTTGCTAAAAAATGTACTGTGTGCTCTATCTTACTGCAGGAATTGATTATTAATTCCGTGCAAGAAGTCATCCTATAATAAAATATTGTATTTAATTACTATGTTTGCAATTTATTTATTTATATGTTTTATTGACTATGTATCCAAATTGATCTTCTGGAAAGTGGAAGCTATTACGGACAATAAAAATATTTGCAATATTTTAATAAACAATTTCTCCATCTTATTTTTATAAAGATGGGTTAAGGTACAGTGAACTCTTTACAGTATAACAGGAAATTCATCCTATGAACTCTCTATTTTTAAATAATATTTATCTATAATAAATAATATTTTTTCATAATAAATAATATTGTCTATAACAAGTAATATTAATATATTATGTGTAATATTTTATCCATTATAAGTAACATTAATCTATAATGAGTAATATTTTTTTATAATAAGTAATATTGTCTATAATGAGTAATATTTAATCTATAATATGTAATATTTAATTTATATTATGTAATATTTTTAAAGACTTTCAATGAAACATTTCAAACAAAAAAGTTCATCACATAAATTTCCTATAAAGATCTACTATGATTATGGACAATAAAAATGGAACCCGTAATTGCTAATCAATTTGGTTCTGCTTGAAAATCAATGAGGAGCTGCAAATGGAGGCCGGATGACCCCGAAAATAGAAAATTGGTATGCATTAAACAGTGAAACGCCACTTGGGATGCTTCTCTCCTATGGAAATGTTCCAAGAAGGTATACGAGCCCTGCAGGCGATAGCACATTGTATGATTTTAAAAAAAGAGGGATTGATGAACTACCATACACCGATCATAAATACTGAAAGACAATCCTTGATCTTCAAAAGTGTCTGTCATTATGTATATATTTCAATAAAAAAGTTTAACATTAGATATTTAGATGAATAATTTTTATACAAATACAATATAACATGTTTTTTAAAAAATAGCACACCTAAAGTAAATCACTACCACATATGAAAGAGAAATCAAATACATTGAAGAAAAAGTCTTGGGATGGCCATGGCTTCCATTTATTTTATACATTTTGAAAGGTAAACCATACAAGTCTTATGTTAGTCTTTTAACTTCCATTTTATCATGAACTTCTAAAATGCTTATAACAAGGAAGAGAGTTGCAATGGAAGTCCAAACGCTGTCATTCTCGATCTTGCTTACTAAAATGAAATAAGGTCTGCGGTATTGTATTTTACCTGGTCCACTACCGATTTGAAATAGCGGCTGCTCTGTAAGATGTTAAATTCATGGCTATAACTGATCAAAGCTGTCGGAGCTTCTCATCTATGAGTTTGAGGAAAACAAATTAGGTCGTCAGCCAGTGCAAGTAAATGAATTAGAAACCGAGACAGAGAGCTAGCGACTGGATGATACATTGTTGAGCAAATGCCTCAAGACCTTAAGATGGGATATGGGCATTTAAAGACTGCACCCATTTGAAAGATGGACAGTTTTTATATTATACATTGGATATCCCTCACATGAGATGCATTAATATTTTTATACAAGGAGAGTTTTGCTCTTATAGGTATTATATACCAATTATTTTTGGTCATTAATTATGTATAAATGGCGCAGCTATAACTCCCCTAATAACAAAAATGCGGAATTATTATACTATCTTCTTAAAATAACCAAATATAAAATTGCTCACTGCACTCGTTAGCAAGCTGAATGGCCTCTATTAACAAGGACATGTACAGAATCTGGAGGTTTAAAACTCAACTGTTTTTTTTTCTTCTTTTTTTTCATACTTCAAATTTAACAAGGAAGAAGCCATTCATTATGCCTCTGCTAGCTTTAAACGAGGGACAATATTCATGGATTGGAGTTCCTGTAAGCATGCATTAAACAGAGAAATGTCATCATCTATAAAAGCTAAAGAAAATGTTATATGAGGCAAAAAATCAATAAATAAATAAATAATTCTGTATTATAGCTAAGCAAAGAAGCAACATGTTTAACTAGGCTAAGAATAACCCTCGAATGAAACAAATACAATACACTGAGTAATAGATTTCAGTCAATTAAAGTATTAGAAACGGAGCAATAGTGACTATCTGAAAACATTTTCTACCCTCATGTATGCAAAGCATAAAAAACACCCATCTAACGAGTTATATTGGCCAACATGTTTTTAAGCTGTTGGCACTTTGGAATTACTTATTGCTCCAACTTTAGCACCTCTTAAGTCCATTTGGTTATTCTATCTGCCTAACCATAACATACACATTCAACTGCAGACCTAGGGCTCTGACATATGTAAATAAAAATTAATTAAACACCATGCACTAGCAAAAAAAAAATGTCTCTTTAAAGAGAGTCTACATCAGTTTTAAATTAATATAAAAAATGACAATAAACAAGTTATCATGTTTTACCTGAATTAAGAGCTTGCAAGCATATGGAAGTTTCATTGTAGAGATACTATCTCCATTTCTGCATGATGAACAAACTCCAGTTTTCAACTTATGGTTGTAATATCCCAACAAACCACAAGCTCTGCAGACCTGCAAGAGTGAAATTATAAGCTATAACGAAGCAACTTTATTCACATGATTCTCATTCATATTCACATTTCTTATAGTTACTGTAAATAGTTAAACAGTTTCCTTTATTCTCACTGCTATTCAATTTAATTTCGATTCCTGTTTATTTTGATTCCTACTCATTCTGATGACAAATAGGTAAACATGGTCTCAACACATCACAGAATTGACTAATTTGCCATCACTGAATCAGCAAGTCTGTTCAAAACATTTTGCATGCATAGGACGTGTCAAATTGGAGAAAACAAAAAATCCTTTTGAATGGGGTGACAGTCCCTTCAGTGTTGTTTTATGTTTATATCTATGTGAAGGAAAAATAAATAAATAAATAGATGCTACAAGGCTAGTGTTTATTAGAAAGAACAGAAAAAAGTAAATTTCCATGAAGAAGCATGAGGCGAGCCCATACCTGAACTTCAAAAGGATCGCTAGATAGCATCAAACGCTCATATATCAACATACTTGCACCATACGCAATCAAACAATCACGTTCCATTTCTCCTACTCGTAGTCCTAAAAAATGAATAAAGTTAAAGCATACAATTCAACATTGTTTAAGTAGAAGTAGCTAAGATATTTATACATAGGAAATATTAAAAACCTCCATTTCGAGCTCTCCCCTCTGTTGGTTGTCTTGTAAGCATGGCACGGGGACCATTACCACGAGCATGCATTTTATCCAAGACCTAAGCATCATAAATTTTCTAGTTATATTAAATATAGGTTCATGAAGATAAGAACATATTATACTTGTATACAGATAAACTTGTTAATCAATTAGAAATGGTTACAATTAGTTACCCTGGTACCAAACTACCAACATAAAAATGCATTTTGATGATGAAAAAAGCAACACAAGATCAACAGTAAGCTAATAATACATAAAAAGCTCATGTCATACAGGTCATCTGATTAAAATAAATGGATTAAGTAAACACAAATAGATTAAGTGACGATTTGTACACAATTCACCATACCTGCATGCTAAAAAAAGAAAGATTTATGACTATTTGAAGGGGGGGGGGGGGGGGGGGNGGGGGGGGGGAGTTGAGAAAACAATAGTCCACGCTTAAATGTTGTCTGCCATAATAGCATATCTGCACAACGTCTCTATCGAGCATCATGAGGGATAGTTTATACTCCACAAACTATAAATAGATGTGCTATTCAAGTTTATGCAATACATGAAATTTGGTTTATGCTTTATATTCAACTGAGCATCAAATCACATGGCAAGGTTTCAAGTATTCAGTCCACAAAACATAAGCCTCAATGCAAAGCATTCAGTGTAACATAATTTGTGCGCTTGCAAATGTAATGGATAGTTGATTGTCAGAATAGAGCATACATTCAACAATAATAAGAGCCTTCAAAAGTAACCATGGAAGAGGAATTACATGACAAAGGAAATCTCACCATATGCTTTAGCTTCTGGTAGTAAATTGGTCCCATGAAAATATAAGCCTGTAGTGGGCAACCTGTGATACCTGGAGGAGAAAAGAAAACATGATACTGCTATAAGATATCCAATATATAATATATTTCTACATTATTGTTTACTTCATATGTAATGACTATTGGAAGCAAAATGGAAACACCTGAATAAATGAAGTCCTTGCCACTGTAGCTAAACCCCCTCTCCACAAGTGTTTCACTGTCATACAGCAGGATATGATTTAAGAAATGAGAAAATTAATAGAAAAGAGATGCCATACCAAAGTGGCAAAGTCATGAAGCACCTTATAGAGTCAACTGTGTCTGCATGACCACTTGGTTCCCCAAACGCACTGCCATAGTGAAACCTACCACATGAAACTCCAGCTTTACCCCCAAGAAGCTCTATCATCTTTCCTACAGTCATTCGACTGATGATAAGAGTAGAATGTTAATATATATATATATATATATGTATGTATATATATATTATCTGACCAAGGTAGTAATCACATCAGTCACCAAATAAAGTAATAACAAGCATCCGGAACATATTATACTTCAGTAAAAAGACTCTGGGTCTTATCAAATAATGCAAATTGTCAACATAACCTATATTACACTAAGAATAATACTAGAGATACCACCTAGTCTACCAACATATTTACCAACTATACACGTGTCATTATTCAATTGGTTTATATTTAATTGCACTTATCCCTTCAAGGGGTCACTTATCCATGTTTAGGTTATAATAATATGTTAACCAATGAAATAATAACATGTGTGTAGATGGTAAATATGATAGTAGACTATGTGGTTCCTGTAGCATCACTTTTACACTAAATACAGAAAAATTAATAAAAAAAAAAAAAGAACCTCGGAAACCCATGAGGATTCATAATTAAATCAGGGCAAATGCCACGCTCGGTAAAGGGGAAATCTTCCTGTTGGACAATGGTTCCACAAACACCTTTTTGCCCATGTCTGCTACTAAATTTATCACCAACCTAAGCAAATTAAATTAGAAAGAAATCAACATAAAATAAAAGAAACTTAAAAGGAATCAACAGATGATGCCAAAATTAAACCCTCATACCTCAGGTCTGCGAGTATGACGAGTTAAGAACTTGATGCACATATTATTATTCTTGTCAGCAAAAAGAGCCACCTTGTCCACCACACATGATTCCCCTATAGGACCTTTAAATGTCTCAGGAGCAAACTTGTAATCGCTGGATTTGGAAACAAAGGGTAAGTAAATGAAATCAACAGAAACTAATTGAATATTTCTGTACTCACTGTATACAGAAAAGCCGGGTAAGCAATAGATGTCAACAGAAACATATTGAATATTTATGCTAGAAACCAAAAGCTGACCTATCAGTTAACCCCGTTCTCATAGGCCCCCTTGTAACTTTAGGAGATTGTTTGTTAATATATAAGTCATTTGTTCTAATAATTTCCCCAGGGGCTGCAATTCCATCATCATCCAGCACCTTAACAAATGAAAACATTCAGATATCATCAAACCACATGAAATTTCACAATTGAATATCACATGGATCAGAGTATTAAAAGAATAGGAAAGGAAAAAAGGAAAATTGTCAATCCAAATTATAGTGGCAAAATACACCAACAGAGTAAACAATAACCTTACATAATGAAACAATGTGAAGTGATACACCACCACAAAAAGCAACAGATTACACAAACTGTTATTTCAGCATATACATTTACAATATCTTTTTTTTTTTCTTTTTTTTTATTCAGTAAAAATTCATAAACATCTTAAGAAATATATTTCCACAAGGTTATATATTACAGAAATATTAATCAAACAAAAAGGGGAGCAGATAAAGATGCAAAACTTCTGTCCCAAAAAAAAAAAAAAGCGCCACAGAAAAGAAAAGATGACTAGGACATATAACTCTGAGCTTTATACCATAAAAACAAATTTGATACGTTACTTTCATCAATAACATACCTGCATCTTTCCAGCCTCATTCCCTGTTCTATCAGGTCTGAGGATCCTGTCTTCAGTGTTATTCTCATATTTTTGTTTGATGGATAAATGCCTGTCCATTGGAGAAAATACCAGGATAAGATAAAAAATAACAAATAAATAAAAAAAGAAAACCACAAATCTTTTAATTAGTGCTGCAACCATAACTGTGCAGAGTACAGAGCCCTGCAAATGCAAATGATGATGAAGATGAGTACCTTTTCATGACAATACAACGACCAAATCCATGATCAAGAGATGCCTTGTTCATGACTATTGCATCCTCTATATCATAGCCACTATAACTCATCACAGCAACAGTTGCATTCTGCCCTGCTCCAAGTTTATCATAGCCAACCTGAAAGTAAAGTGGTTAACCCACAGCTGATAGTTGCAAATCACACTCCTAACTAAAGCATACCAACCAGTTCAATAGTCCTTGTTGTCAATAATGGTCTTTGAGGATACACCAATAGGTAGAGTAGTGTGTCCATTCGACCTAGCTATAAATCAAGAAAATAAAGGTTGCATTAGCAAAGCACATGGTCGATTTTTTAATCTGAGGTGTCATAAATACCCATCTAAAAAAAATTGAGATCACAAATAGAAACAAAAAACAAAACAAAAAGTGAAATCACAAGTAGGACAACTAAAAAATTGTTCATTATAAAAGTCACCCCTCAAGTTTTCATTTTGGCCCCTAAAGTTTCAATTGCAATAATGTCAACCCTGAAATATGGGGAAACTCTAAATGGCCTCTGCTATTAGATTTGGCTCTCAATTACTACCAGAACATTTGCCATGTAGGAGATAGGGCATATGAAGTTAACTCACATGTAGGCCCCTTCTAAACTCAACTTAATATCCAACTTCATGGCCCATGCCCTCTATACCATCTCATTCTCCTCCTCAACATACCCCACCATCACCTCCATCAAACTGACTGCTGTCCAAAATGAATACAGGGCTTCACAATAGTCCTATTTGGGTTCTCATCATTATACTGCAAAACAGTCTGTTACCTAGCACCCCTCAGATTGAAAATTCGAATGGGGGGGTTGACTTATCAGAGATGGGTGTTATGGAATTCCAATTTACTTTTGGGAATTGGATCATGAGTTCGTCCTTGGCTTTGAAGCAAGGGAGGGTAACAATGTCTCCAATGTAGTAGAATAGGAAGAGGGTAGCTACGGTGGGAAGCAAGATTTAGATGAAATTATAAAGGTTCTTAGAGAGCCATATGGAGAACCAAAGCTCTTAGACAAGGAAAAGTAGATAGAGAGGGCAGGGCTCTGACCTGGGAGCATTTTTGGGATTTGGGGGCTGAACTATCTTGGAACGCATTGAAATTGAATATGTGAATATCTTTACTTTTTCACACTTTAATTTTGACTTCAGAGCTGATATATCTGCAACATCCCATACAGATGAATAAGCTAAAAGGTGGGGCATTTGATTGGAATACCCATGCTTGGATATAAACTTTGCTGAGGTTTGGTCGGGTCGAACACCTGTGTATTTGTTTATGATTTCTGTTTTGCCAATTTGCATATCTATTTTGTTAATTTTATTTGAGATAGAAGCTTTCACAGAAGATGATCTAAGTGAGAGACAACATCCTCTGCTCCATCACTGTCTTTTAATGGTGGCTCCACAAATGGCCTTGTGGTGGGAAATTGGGAATTTAGAAAAGACATGAAAGGGAATCTCCATGGCAATTTTCCTAACAATGCAATATACTTTAATGATGTTACCCACTCCCAAGCCCCTTTAGATTTAGCTTTAGCAAATGCTCTAATAAAACAAATAATTCCAAAAAGCCTACATGGAAGTTCTCTCGTCATCCTATCTAAGTTTCTGGAAACCACAGTTGGAATGCTAAAAACATATCAACATAAATGAATGAGAATGCTAGACAACAAGATTGCACTAGCCTCTCTCTCTGGAAGACATGTGCTTCTCCATCCTTAAATTCACCTACCCTTACTCACCTTTGCTACCACTTGACAATGAGTAGTAGACCATCCAACCAAAGAAGCCTAGTGTTGTAATTTAAAACTATTGCCAATATTTTATTTATGAACAAAAGAAAATCAAGTTAAGTAAAATGACTTTGCTACCATCAGGAGCAAACCATAATTATATTAATGAGTATCCGAAAAAAATAAAGAAACACCTTTAGACAATGAAATGCTTACTTGGTTATATGCAATATTTCCCATTGCTTGCTTTCCCATTGCACACTATTAACATAAATGTAATTTGAGATCACAATATTGAATTAAAATGCAGAAATTTATATGGGATAATTTACACAAACCTGGTAAGTATTTCTAGGTGACTGATTGTGATGAGGATATGGAATTAGCCCAGCACAAATGCCTAAGATGGTAAATGGTTCTATCTCAATATGCGTTGTCTCTGGTGTAGCATCTGCTTCATACAAAGCAATCTAAAATACAATCATGCAACGCAGCAGTCACTGTTGAGTGAGTATATAATCATAATGGCAAAAAAAAAAATTACAAAAAAATAAAAAAGGTATTAGGTAGGAACGAACCAAAGCATTGTTCTCCTCATTAACATCAAGATACTCAATCAATCCCTCACATAAAAAGTCATCAAATGTTCGCACTCCATCCTTAAGACATGCAGAGGAAGTATTTCAGCTTAGATATAACAATACTTCGAAGAGGAAAGGCATATAAGTACATACCAACAACTCCTTCATATGATGCTCTTTGATCCTTGATATGCCCTTGTCAGCAATGACCAGTGGACGACAAACTCGACCTCCATCAGAAGCAATATAAACACAGCGCTGTATAGTTTTTAAAAATATATATTTAATATCAGCCATTTACTTGTGATAATAATTTTCAAAAGATATATGTAATGGCAGAAGCCAGTTGTTAAATGGTTTATAATACTCAACTGCTGATAGCACAATGGAGATGGTAGAAGACCATTTTTTCCACTGATAAAGAGAAAGAATAGCAAACAAACCACATAAAAACGAGTAAACCAGAAAAAATTTAAGTACTTCAACTGAACTCTTTAAGTCATACAAAGTCTTGTTATCTTTTCCCAGATCCATTAATTGAGACAATAGAATAGTCTAGTAAAAGAGAAGGGAAAAAAATTTGCCTTCAAACATCCTCCCAAAACCTAATGAAATCACCCCTTTACAGAAACTAGTTTCATATGAATTAAGCATGAAAGTTTTCCTGCAATATGAATTTCAATGATTAACAAAGGAACCAATAGTCACCAAATCCAATTTCCAACCATTGGAGTGAAGTCCATAGTTACTTCTGATAATCCTTGTACTATACTTAACCCTGCTCCAAACATAATCTCCACAACTATTTTTCTTAAAAAGGCAATATTAGCCTATTTAATGTACCCACACCCAAACGCCTAGGTTTAGCTATAGGTACTGCTTCCCCAGAAACAGATTTTCTATAACCCTCCCCACTACCCTTCCATAAATAAAATAAAAAAAATCTCTTACCAATCCCTTAAGTTTCTACAAACCACAGCCAGAACTTTTTAAATAGAAAAATAAATAGGAAACTAGACAACACAGAAATACTAGTGAAAAAACCTTATCCTCTAATAAGAAATGCCCACTTCATCATCCAAGTCTCTAACTTTCCTTTGCTAGCATTGGTTCCCAGAAATTAACCTTAGGGATATTTACCCCAATGGATGGCAAGAAATTTGATTGACCATTTCCCATGAAACATCTAACCAAAGAAGCCAACTGTTGTAATAAGGTATCACAATTAATTCCCAAAACATTAATTTTCGTAAACCCAAAATGACTATATAATTCCAATAATGTCTTAAGATTTGAGAAGCGTATGGTTAGACACCAAAAAAATTCTTACACTGGAGCTGGTAAAATGTCTTATGCCTCTTCTCTCCTCTTCAAATCTAAATAGAATCCTTTGACAACACTTTTATCACATTTTCCTTTGATCCTTTTTCAGTTTTTCCCATTTTATCTTTTCTTCCACTTGGATCGCTGCCTTTTTGTTACAACATAGAATTATTATTCTTTGGAAACGTTGTGGTTCCAGTTGAAATATTAGGAAGAAAATTGTTCAGAATGGTTCAATCAATTTATTGGGCAGTGTAGAACTAAAATTTTTCAGCTGTTGTGACCACAAAGAAACCAAATTTGTTCCACAGTTACAGCTTAAATGCAGTCTGGTAAAAAGAGTATTAAATACTTTACAATGTAAAATATGCAGCTAACATGTGGGAATAACCTAACTGGATAGATATAAAAGGTAAAAAGCAATCCAGAAGAACATACCTGCTTCTCATTGAGAAAGACACTTACAAACTCCCCAATTTTCCCAGCTCTACGCAACATTCTAATTGCAGTAGCAAAATGCTAGAAAAAAAGAATAATGGATGCAATAAGTATAACCCCCAAAATATTAAAAATTATAGTAGCAGCACACTAATCCAGCAAACTACCTGGATATAGGAGCATTAATAAAATAATTATATATCCCTCATTTATGTATAAATGGAATATTGTCAACACCTGTGGTCTCCGATGCTTTCCGAGGATGTGCCCATTGAATATAACCAGAAAAGAATTTGGTGTGTGAAGCTCCTCTCCAGAGAGTAATTCCAAGTCCTCAACACCCAAGCAATGAAACTATTGGAACAATGGTTACAAGAGATAACATCACAAATGGATAGTTCAATAGTAAATGCCTGCTTCATTGATTCATTTAAGTTGGAAGGGATTTCATTAATTTAGGTTTTTTTATTGCATTAAGGATTTATTATCCTCTCTTCATTAGCTTAAGTCTTTTTTAATTTAATTAGGATCAGACATATTTCTAATCGTCTCTTATGTAGTGGACTTTTTTTCCCCATGAAAAAGTTAAGTTTTCTATCTAAAAGAAATTAGTACAGAAAATCAAAACAAAATAAAAATAACTAACACCCATTTTAGTTCAGTTTAATTTTAAAAATATGATGACCAAATTCTAATAACAAAACATACCAGAGAGATTAATGGGTCCTCCTCTTCATCAGTTGTCACATGGGTCATTAGGGCCAAATTTTTAACTAGTCCACAAGATTCACCCTCAGGAGTATCGCACGGGCAAAGCATGCCCCACTTGTAGGACAACCATAGAAATATTAGAACCCATAGATCAAAATCAGAAAATGAACATGTACAAGCCAATGAACCATTTTTAAGGCAGTGAATGGAACAAAAAGTACCTGACTAGGTTGCAAGGCTCTAGGTCCACTTACTTTCCGTGATTTCTCAAATTGTGGGTTGATTCTGGTCATATGGCCCAGAGTGCCAATAAAAGATAACCTATTTAGCACCTATAACAGGGGGATTCCATAAATCCATGCTTTATAAACATATGTAGGATTTAGTTTTTAATCCAACGAACTCTATATAGTTATCCAAAAAAAATAAGACTAAAAGAATGAGTATAAAGAGCCTGTGAAACATGGATAAAGGATGATCAAAACGTAAGAAGATATGCTGCCAACACTATAAATTTATAAAATCAAGATACAACATGGTGGAAAAACAGTATGAAGAAAAATGATTCACAGAAGTTCTGACAAAGAAACTCTGCCATTTTAGTTCCAGAGAAAACAAAGTTTATGGAAATTGTTTAATCGATCCCGCTACATGAAGCAATAGAATGAATAGTATAATTCTTAGCTAATGAAGAGAAAGATTGTTCTCCTGTCCACACATCCTCCCAAAAGCTAATGGAATAGAATCAAAGGAATTCAAAAAGATCAAGTCACCATTACAGAGAGACCATTTGAGTGAAGGTGATGACTACTTGTTATTTCCTTACACCACAAAGAGTCCTTCTCCAATAGAAATCTCCATATCCCTTTCCAAAGACTAATATTTGAATCACTCACTAGCAAGCTGGAATGATAAACATTTTTGGACCAGTTTGAGGGGGAATGTGGAATTCCTAAATTTTAGGATTCTGTTCCAAAATAGGGTACTTTTAGGAATTAAATAAGATTTTATGCCTTAATTTGTTTCATTTAATATTAGGAATTATGAAATATTTTGTATTGTATAGTTGCTAATTTCTCTTTAGTTTCCTTTTCTTGTACATGAGCTAGTTTATAAACAGAAATGAAAAGTATTATTCTTCTCCACATAAAGAATATATTCAAAGAGCCTCTATGTCTTCCCCAGTCCCACTAAAGCTATTACAAAGCTACAACTTCCAGCTTCACCACCATTATCATTCTAGCCAATATTGCCACTGCCACTATACTATATGATAGCATTGATGTTTTGTTAGAAAGTAACTATTGGGAATTGTGATGGTTATTGGTTGAACTAAATTCAAAATAAAAACTAAACGAAAGCCAAATTAGCATTCAAAATTTCTTTTCCACAAGAAACATAACCACACTTATTAGGTCCGATACAATAAATAAAAACAAAGACCAAAAAACTATAAATATAGAAATAAAATAAAAAAAAAAAAAATAGTGAGAATTTTAGTCTTAGCAATCTTAAATATTGTAACTCCAAGCAGATGAACAAAACCTACCAGATAACCCCTTAGGTTAGATAACATAATATCCATTTAAAATTTCTTAAAAGTATCAAATAGAATGTAACATGTTGAACATAACACCCCTCACAAGCAATATGGATATAGTTCAGTTATCGAAGTCATTTGATATCAATGCTGCATAAACCAAAGCACATGCAAAAGAAAAAGAATACTAATGGACATGATAGGAAATAAACAACCTGTGTCACGCCTTTCTTGTTCATCTTAAACCGTTTGACATCCCAGTTTCCAGTTGAAAGGGACCTTTCAAGGCCATTTGTGATATTATCTCTAACTATCCACTGTATTAACACAGAAAATATATAGAAGAACTTGAGGTGTTATTCGCAATTGAAATAAAATAAAGAAAGATAGAAACCATTGTTTGATTATATAAACTTTATAACTAATCAGATCTAAATGTTATCATTTCTCAGCTGATAAAATGTCTTCACTAACTTCCAGTAACTAAAGACCAAAGAACCCACAATGCAACAGCATTCAAATAAAATTTGCTTATCGAACTCCAGTGATACTAAGTTAGTATAAAAATGCAAGAACATGGCATGGTAGATAAAGGAATAGTTAGAAGATTACTCTCTATTATGGTTTGTTTTAATTTGGTCCCTTTACCTCATCATTAGGCAATATCATCCAGACATTATGTCAAATTGGTCACTTTATAGGTTTTTAGTCAGAATTTAAAGTAACTGGTCAACTAGTACTCACATAAATAGCGTATATAAACATTATATGCTTAAATTAGAGTTTTTTTAAAATTAAAATGATTAAAAAAACTTAAAAATGTTATGCTGCACGTACAAGGTTCAATATTTGTCCAATTATTGGATGGACATTCACATGAGGAAGAGCACTGTAGTGTGTGTTGTATTGACTTGATAACAGTTAAAGCTTTTTAGTTGGCGACTTAACAAAAGGAAAGTAAAATAATTTCCTATTAAGTGTCCTTTTCGTATAGCTATTACATGTTGGGCTTATAAGTAGATCTTTCATTATTAGATCTTTCATAAAAGAACTTTTATTAAAAAGTTGTTGAGTTTAATAGGAAAATAAGGATATAATTGGAAAGTAGATATTTATTTGAAGGCAGTTTGAGCTTGGGCTTCTCTTTTATTAAAAATTTGTTGAGTTTAATTGGAAAATGAGGATATAATTTAAAAGTAAATATTTATTTGAAGGTACTGGTTTGAGCTTGGGCTTCTCTAATGGAGCTTTTTGGGGACTTTCAAAAGCTACTAAAGATCCTTTTCTATCAGTACTCGAACACCATTATTTCTAGAAAGTAAAGCATTTAGGCATCAAAAACCCCAACTAAACAAGCTCTAAATATATAATAGAAATTACAAGCAAACAAGATTGAAATGAACTGCATTTCTGATTTGACTGATCTATGAGATCCATGCAACTAAAAAGCGAATCTCTAAATTTACCAAAACAACAATGACTCTAGAAATTTTGGACTATATTATATCTAAGAACACGAATAAATAATGTTGATGCGCTAAGGTATGCTTTTAAGAAGAATGGTCAATAAGGGAATGCATAGCAAATCAAATTCCAGGTGCAATTTTTTTAAGATGGAATTGAATCACAAATCTCTATTTATTTATTTATTTGTTAATTTTTTTGGTAAATATCACAAATCTCTATATAGTTCATCTTTTATATATCAGACAACTCTTTTTATTCCGTTTCCATCCAAGTTCTTATAATAAAAGTCATGATACTTAAGCATAATGAATTATCAGAGATTGCTAATGAAAATGCAGTTTCAATGCTAGCTAGCAGTATTTACCTGAGCAAAGTCAAACCGACTTGACCTGCTGGGCTTTGCTAAAATAGCATCTACAGTCCTCTTAACGTCAGTAATCATTGTCTTGAACAAATCCTGATATAAGAAAGAACAGATATCAAAAGCCAGCATTAAAGGGTGAAACATTTGCTACAAACCAAGACCAAGCATACCTCAAAAAGCAGCGAAATCAATTGACCAGATAACTCCAGCCTCTTGTTCCCTACGTAGTCCTGAAATTGGATGGAAACCATTTCTTCAGAGCCCATCTATATACACATGCACACTAACATATATCGAAGTCATGTATCAAGATTTGATGCTACCTTGGTATTGAATTAAGCTTTTGGCTTCCTTTTGGAAAGCTTTTATGATGTATTTAAATTGTAAGCATGTAAAGTACTCTGTTTTCTTATTGAACTTTTGATAGATCATTTTTCAACCTCTTTCTCTTATTTGTATTTAATTTAAATCTTGAGACACCTTCAAACAATATAAATATTGAAGACAATAAAGAAGCAAAATAAATTATCTCCTCCTCCAGAGAAAGTCTAGATATTCCTCATTCCCTTTAAATAGTCTTTTGTATCTTGAAGCTGCATGACCTAAAGAGCCAACACCTAATTCATCCATAAAAGTATGCCCCATTTTTTTTTTCTTTTTTTTTTTATCTATAAAAGGCCCCAAAATCAATTACAAAGATACTTCACAGAAAATATGCATAACAAATTACCCTAGGATAAGAGCCAAGAGCCTATACCAGTTACACTTAACAATAAACCATGTTATCCTACCTTGTCATCTATTGTATCCTTGTTTAAAATTGCATCCATTATGCGTCTCAGCATTACCCCAACATATATGCATTTTGGGCGAAAATTATTCTGATGCACCTAGTGAAAAGAAAGAGAAAGAAAATATAGGTGAAGAGTCAAAAAGGAAACCTTCTACAGGAATTTCAAACATAAGAAAAAGCAGATAACAAAATACCCCAACATTGGCAATAAACACATCTTTAAGGATTGTCATTACTCTACCATCCTATCAAGAAGTCAAAAATGGGTTAGGTCACAATTTCCAAATTAGATTAAATGTATGAACAAGAATGTATGAACGAGAGAAATACCAATGAACATGAGTACTAGTTTCATATATATACATGAAAAAACTAAATAGGAGTACCTTTTCAGAAGAAGCATTAGGAGCATGTGCACTAGGAAAATACATAGACCTCTTCAGCTGTCACAGCAAGCAATTGGTAACCAACACAATGACTAACAATACATATGGCACACACAACAGTGATAAAAATAACATAAGCTAAAATCAAGGCAAGGAAGTTAACATTAGATCATGAAATTTTATTCTATGTAAACAACTTATAACAAGCTTTTGAAATTCATGGTAACTTTACACAAATTGCATGATCAAAGGAACAACCATCTAGACATCAGAAGAGTTAGGTTGACGAAAAAAAGGTATGGTCAGAAACTTAAATTTGAACAAGGAAGTGAATGAAATCAATTGATCAGAAAGGCAGCTCCTGCATGCACAGTCAATCACAACTTTGTAGGGCATTATGGTCCTTATATAGTACAAAGTGTCCTTCGGTATATATATTAATGCCCTTAGTGACTGTAGTCTCTGCAAGAAATAAATCCATTTTACTCACGAGACATTACACACCTTTGATTCAAGGTATTCTAAGGCTTGCTCTTTTGTATGAATATTTCCACATTCCTGAAATTAATGAAACATAATACAAGAAATAAGAAGAAAATAGGGTAAAAATTAAGTACCTATATATTGAGTGTTACAAGTTGGTAACTAAACTACTTTTTCTTTTTTAACTTTGTTGCATTTTAGTACCCAAACTGGCCAAAACGTTTCACTGTTAGTACCTGGATCAATTTCCGCCAGAAATGCACGTTAAATAACATGTGCACGCACATGATAAGTACCTACTTATAACACTCCATATTGTTTGGGTACTTATAGTGTAACTAACCTTTTAAATTATTTAAAATAAATAAAATAAACTATTAAATATAAAACTGAATTCATAATAAATATATATATATATAATATTTTATCATTATTTTATATATTAAATTTTTTATTTTTTTATTTTCAAAGTTGTAAAAATGGTTTCTCTCTCCTAGCACTTCATCTTCTTCCCCACCCATGCAATCCACATAATTTTTTTTTCCCCTTCACGCAAGACTAGCAAGCACTTCATTGTGCAACTATTCTATTTTCCGATCAATTACCCCACAATACCTATACCAAATCGAAGCCCACAACCCCAGGAATCCTTCGTCGATAACCTCTCGGCGTAAAACCGCCAAAAACCGCTGCAAAATGTGAAAATCTGACGACCTACCACTGGTTCATATCTCTGTTTTTCAGCGAGGTCATGCCAAAATGAACCTCCTCTCCCCCTAATTTGAACCCCCTAAGTCCATTTCCGAGGTTGTTGAAACTTGAAACCTAACTCCAGAGATTGTGGGTGGATTCACCAATTGTTCTTCATTTTGGTTTGACAGACTAAGCAATTTTTGGCAGTTTTACGACATAAGGTTACCAGCAAATCTAGAGTTGAGGACTTCGATTTGGTATGGGTGTCGTGGGGTAATTGATCAGAAAGCAGAAGAGTTGCACAATGAAGGTGGTCACTAGTGTCATTGTCGCATGGGTGAAGAAGAAGATGAAGTGTCAAGAGAGAGAACCCATTTCTTTAACTTTTAAAACCAAAAAAATAAATAATTTAATATTTAAAATAAGAGTAAATGACACCCTAGGTACCACAACTTTGTCGCGAGTTACAAGTAGGTACCTAGTTTTTTTTTTTTTTTGCAAGTTCGTATCTGAACTTGATTTTGCTGCAGCGTTAATACCTGAAGGTGATTCCGTTAAAATTCCTCCATCAACCCGCATGTGATATGTCACGTGGTCTTTAGCTTAAGGGTAAACATAGTTTTTTTTCGCTCGTCTTCTTCCTTAATGCTCTCATAATATTTTGCTCGAATAATTTGTGGTAAAGTTGTTAAATTCCATATCACTGAATAAGTTGTATGTCAAATTTGCACTCTTTTTTTTCTCAGCATTTCGCAGACATTGATTAACATTACTTTTTGGGATCAAAAATTTGTTTGGTTAGAGGAAGTTATGCTGAGACATAGATCAAGCGCAGTGACCAAAAAACAAGCTTTCATGGTTGATCGCAGCTCTCAACCATGTCCAGCCCAAAACCACACAAAACCCATCCAATCTTTCTTTGGTTCTCCAAGGTTCAGAGCTTTTACAATGAAGGGTTTCTCTGAAACTGATGTTCTGATAAGTCCCACGTCGATCCTTAACACCAAACCCATTTATGATCCTCTTGGGAACTCCTTTTCATATAACAAAAGCCAACCCATATCTCCCAATGTTCTTTGAGGAAACAACGGTCATGGACCAAAGTAGAGGTAAAAGGCATTGGTCTTGCCCTCGTTGACCCATTGAATGATGAAACAATTCAAAATAGTTCTTCTAAATCCGGTATTGGGAATGTTCTGTTTGGAACTAAGCTTAGAGTTCAAATCCCACCTTTGCAAACCTCTACACTTTCCCCATCTGAGTCTCCAAAATCTCCAGCTGATTTTGGAATTCAAGACCCAAAATTCACATATATCTGCATATGGGTCTCCGAATTCTGGTTCCCAAACAAAGGATTCTCCTAGAGTTCTGACAGGATGGATCTCTATGAGTGACATGGAGCATTCTGAGGTATACACCTGCGTTATATCTCATGTATCAAACCCAAGAACAACTCATATATTTGATAATTGTATTTTAGAGAGCTTCTATTCATTATTGGCTAAGTCCCACTCCAAACCCCTTTGCAGAAGTGGACCACACTTCAAACCCTACCCCATTTGAAAGCCCTTTGCAGAAGTAAACTCAAAATACTTTCAAACCCTAAATACTTATGAACCGTGTATGAGAGCATTAAGGAAGAAGACGAGCGGAAAAAGACCATGTCTACCCTTAAGCTAAAGACCACGTGACACATCACGTGCAGGTCAACGAAGGAATTTAAACGGAATCGCCTCCAGGTATTAATGCTGCATTAGGTACCTACTTGTAACTCGCGACAAAGTTCAGGTACTTGGGGTGTAATTTACTCTTGATATAATATAAATATATTTATTTAATATTTAATATATATTTATTTAATTTTTAAAAATAAAAAGGTTATTTATATTTTTAATAGCTAAACACTTCGGAGTGTCACAAGTAAATACCTATCATGTGCGCGACACATGTTATTTAACGTGCATTTCTAACAAAAAATAATCCAGGTATAACAATGCAACATTTTGGCTAGTTTGGGTACTAAAACGCAAAAAGAAAGTTTAGGTTCCTACCTATAACAACCGATATAGTTCAAGTACCTCCAGTATAATTTACTCAAACATAAATGACTTCATTCCCAAATTATAGAACTAAGGCCAAAAGATAAAAAAAATTATGATGTAACTTTATCCTCAGCCACGTTGTTACCTCAATTGATGGTATAAGGAGAGCACTATATTGAGGATCTCTTCCAACCATTTGTACTACTTCTTGATCACACTCCATTCCCATAGCCTTCATGACCACCATTATAGGAACCTGAGGACAAGTTTTAAACATAACATATGAAATTCACATCAAACAATCATGATTAATAGTAAAGCAAACATAAGACAGATCAAAGAAAACGTCTAATATGAAAATAAACATAAGACAAAGCAAAGAAAACGTCTAATATGAAAACCTTAGTGCTGAATTGGCTGAGAATTAAATACAATTTCCCCTTTTCCATCTGAATGGTAGTTTTGCTTTTTATTGTCTCAGAACTGCTCGTAACAGAAGCATTTATGCTGAAAAGAAAAACAAAAAAATAAATCATAAAATTGCCATAATGATCGCAGCAGAAGAGGAAACAAAAAAGAAAGAGAATGAACTAGAATTATTAGGGAAAAACATAAATTGGAAAGGAGTAGGATAACAAAACTGAGTTACTCACTTTCCCTTCTTGTCCATATCAATAATAATCCTATTCTTCGAAAGCTGTTCTTGTATGAGAACTACCTGGAAGAGATTAACATTCTTATAATATGCAGATAAAAATAAATATAAAAAAAGATGTATCGTTAAAAGAGTTGTGTTTTTTCATTTTAATTTGTAAATGGAGGATTTCTAATACTCTTGATTATTTTTATTATTTGTTTTTATCAAAGAAATTTTATATTTCCTACCCCTAAAAAAGAGAGACAAATTTTAATAAAGAAAAATACTAAAAGATATATTTTTCTTAGCTTGCAAATTAATGTAGAAGTGCTCCAAATAATTAGACAAAAAGCCATGTAATGTTAAACCAGTCATTAGTTTTTTTCTTATAAGTTCAACTTCAATTTTCTTGCTTGACAACTGTCCTCTATTGGCTTTAAAACCTTCTCACCTAGTATGACAAGTTAATGTATTAGCATAGATTCAACTGTTCACTAGGTTTCAAGTGCATCTGTGCATAGGAACCTAAATTTGTGATCCATGACAAAGAAGACCTCATCATTGCTTGTATCCAATTTCGAGTAAAGATATACTTGTTTCTTTTTTTATAAAGATATGCAATTTTATTTTTATTGGTTGGTAGAAAGGCTGCTAAGTTATGGTCTTGGTTGGTGGAAGAAGTTGGATATGCAACTTTAGACATCTTTAGTGGCATAGATCCAACTTCACTCCATTCAAGAAGGTATGGAGTGAGCTAATTGCATATTTATGCAAAAGATGGCTGCAAATAAAAACTTGAATGGCATGCCACTTTTTGTAAAAATATTCCTGTTCACACCCATAATTCCAAAAGATTCATGACAAGGAATCCATGATTTCACCTTCTCTGTTCCTTTGATGATAAAATATCCTCCAGGATCAAGAGGGCACTCACCTGAACTCAGTAGTAACAGGATATATGTAAGCAACTACGTCACAAGTGAAGGAAGAAGAATGGACAGAAAAGGACAAGAAACAACATAAATATATAAATCGCATGCTCAAAAACCTAGTCTTGCAAGCTCAGCTTCATCTTTTCCATACAAAACACAGCAGCAACTCCGTAACATTATAGGCATTCTTCCAATAACAACATTCTCCTGCAAAAAACAGACTAAAAATTTGAATTTATTCAATTAAGCATATCCATGTGATAATACTTAAAGCATACCTTTTGAGCTCTAGTCTTTTGACCATGACTTCCTTCAATGTATTCTACATCAACGTTTATTGGAGCAGCATACCTAAATTTACAGCAATTTATTTTGATAAAGAATATATATAGATATATAATATACACACGTACAAGTAAAATAATGTCTGCAAAAAATAAGATTAAAGAAATGCATAATAGAAATGGATTGGTAATTAAAAAAGTACACAAAATAATGTGACTATACTTATATCTTGGGACTAACAAGATAATTCAAAAACGAATGCTGCATCAGGTACCTTAAATTAAGTATGACATTCCTCAAAATTTCCACATTAAAAGACCAGGACAGAACAGAAAGCAAAAGATAAGATATGTAACTTTATCATTTTAAAATTTACATGCTCTGAATGAGACTTTTTTAGCAAACCGTACCACCAGTTCAGCTATCATGCACTAGTTATCTCACTAATGCTTATAATTTATGCTTCGGAGTAGGTAATGCATAAAAATTAATTTGACTCTGATGAATAAGCAAGGTAAGATCTGTATAAAGTAAATGGGAGTATGCGAGACAAAAAAAGTCCTACGTCTTATCAGATAACCGGCATGTACGAGGATCAATGTCATCAGTGGAACTATCCACCATCACTGTGGGCTTGCCGATTCTAATATCTTTAAACCTGCAACACAGAAGATAGGTAAAAAAAAAAAAAAAAAAAAGTGACAATGATTCAAAGTCTTCAAAGAACATATACAAAAATATACCCTTGCAAGAGAAACTCATCTTATTTAAGAGAAATATGCAGTACACACAATTACATACAGGCTGGATAAAGCTTAGAAAGGGATATATAAATAATGGTTATAATAATAATAACAATAATGGATGACGAAAATGTCAAATTCTAATACTCCATAGTCCATACTATATAAAACACATCAGTAATATACTAAAAAATATGAATTTATATAACAATGGTAGTTAAAATTCGAGGGAAAAAAATATTTAGAATACTATTGAAACAAACATACCTGAAAAAACTAAACAGCAGAACATACCTGAGATAAATGCTGGGGTCGACACTGGATTCAATACGATCATTGGCACGGACAATCTTTTTGATTTCGGTATTCACAAAATAGTTAAACGAATCCAAATGTTGCTTCACTAGCCCTCTAACCTACAATATATTTAATTGAAATGGTTTATAAACGAAATTCTTAAAAAAAATTAAAATTAAATATAAAGAACTACTACAACTTTGTCATCTTGAATAGTTTTTCACACCTTTAGAAATTCAGGAAGAAGCTGATATTTATCGACGGCGGATTTGATCGGAGCCGCCAGAAATTGCTTGTCAATGGCCGAGCCTTTAACCGGAGAATCGGGAATTTGGGTGCCATTATCCAACCTAAAAGTTCCAATCAGTTGAACTAAGCCAAATTAAATAAACCTAATTCACAGCCACAGAATATCATTGATAAAATTTCATTAAAAAATAAATAAATATGGAAAAAATAAAATAGAGAGAAAAGAGTACGGTAGGTTATGTCCCGGGAGGCCGGCAACGGAATCTAGTTGGACGCCCATGAGAGAGAATAAGTGAAGGGTTGTAAGCGGTAAATCTGTAAATTTATAGGAGGTGGTTAATCTGAAGAAGAAGAAGACGATGAAGATGGAAAAGAGGGACTGATAGCTTCCTTAAACCCAACACTCTAAAACCCCTCCACAGTTCTTGCGGCCAAATTTATATTAAGAAAAAAAATATATATATACATATATATTTTTTTATCTTCCATAATTTTCCTATTGCTTTATTTTTTTTTTCTTTATTTTTTCTTTTATTCTTTATTTGAGGCTAAAATAAAAAAATGAACATGAGCTTTCCATATAATAGAAATTTGGTTCTATTTAAAAGAGAAAGGGAAAATTATGTCTTTTGATGGATTTTTGTCAGGGCTGGTTTCCAAAATATTTTTACTTTTAGAAAATTCATTTAAACGGGTGCTTAAGTATAATTTACATATTAGTTTTAAGAAAAATAATATATACATATGTTTTTAGAGTAGTTGAGTAAAAAATATATTTAATTCATATTATCACAATTTATTAACAATATTATTTCTATTGCTCTTCCATATTCCCTTTTAAGTGGTAGTAAGAAGAGGAAAAAAAATGCAGCTTTTTCCATAGGAAATAATCTAAAAAAATTTAAGCTAATTATTGGTAATAAACATTAACAATGTTTTCCATTTTTAGTGCAAGTATTTTCAAGGCACAAGTTTTTTGCAGATATATATTAACTTAGCTCGCCCAATCAAAAGTAAACAATTACTTGGCATATTTTGCACCACCTTCAGAAATAATCAAAATTTCCTCTCCTTTTTCCATGTATTATAAAATGATTTACATCTTTATGGTCAAAAAGATGTACATGTGAAAATACTCATATACATCTTTACAATTATATGAGAACATTAACTCATAATTTTTAAGTACATTAATGATATAAAAGAAAATACTTTCCCACCATTGTTTTTTTTACAGATTTTGAAGTAGTAAACCAACATTAAATCCTAAGAGACACTGCTTGAATCCGATGAGGAAGGTTGTAGCTGAAGTTGGGATTCGACCTGAACCGTGGGCGTTGTTTCGGAGGTTTCTTGCTGAACGGATGAAGATGATTCAGACTCAGTTGTAGCTGAGGCTTGAATAATCTCTTGTGGCTTAAACTTGTTGATGTAATAAGTAAGTGATGGTCCATTATATTCTACTGTCTGGACCTGAGGTGGTGAATTCTTACCAACTTGAAGGAGTATCGACGAAGCTGCAGCAACAGAGATGAGGGCAATCCCTGCAGCAATTGCTGCTGTGT
Source organism: Ochetophila trinervis (assembly GCA_003254975.1). Taxonomy (NCBI): domain Eukaryota; kingdom Viridiplantae; phylum Streptophyta; class Magnoliopsida; order Rosales; family Rhamnaceae; genus Ochetophila; species Ochetophila trinervis. Next base: position 1,884 of record QANX01001886.1, on the reverse strand, counting down.
TCTCGGCTCCATCAGAAGAAGAACCTGCTGTTCCTGAACTTATTGCACTTTCTGCCACATAAACTGCTGGCTGAATATTATAGAAATTTGTTAGATACATGCTAAACCTTTCGGACATTAGTTCAAGGGAGAAAAAAAAAAAAATCAAGGCCACTACCAATGAAAATTTTCTAAAAGCAAACTGAAAGAAACATAATGAAATGGCTAATATATAATTTAATCATTTCGACTTCCTCTATTTGGTTGCAGACAAATGAATTATTAAACATTCACAATCGGAAAACAATCATGAGAATATTTTCCCTCAATCATTTTCCCCAGAAACAAACAGAAACTGAAGACGGAACCAAGAAAAAGCTGTAAAACCAAAGATAAACCCCTCCCCCCATCCAGAGGAATTGAAATTTGCAATCAAAGCACTACAAACAAATTTTCAGTCAAGGTATTTTGATCTTAAAAACTTTAGGCAAATAGCTGGAAACTGAAGAAAGGAGAAGACGGAGGATGCAGAATGTTTAAACAGGATAAGCGGGGTGATGGTTATTACTCTTAGAAGCAATTGTAGCTGTAAAAAAGCACTACCAAACATGCACTTAAAAGACCTTTTTAATGGAATTGAACAGAGCAAAAATCCTCTTCATTTGAAAAATATTAAAAACTAAACGAAGAAACAGTCATACTCCATGATATTTTTTTCAGCTTGATAAATAATTCAATTCTCTGAGTTTTTCCTTTCCATTTATGATGAAAACAAAAGCATTTAGAACAAGGAAAGAAATAGTAATTGTAAAAACTAAACATTACTAACCTCCACAGAGTATATGTTTGTCTGCCCAGCAGTGTCCTTTTCAACATATCCAGTCCAACCCGGTTTGCGAGGAGGAAATGTACCAACTACTCTAGTCTTCTCCCCAGCTAGCCACTCCACACTGACCTTCCCAACCTATTTTCCACCATATATCTCATTATAAGGACAAGGTTCTATTTTTCAGAAATATTGTCAACATTTTAATAACAACATGGTAACAATGGGAAAAAGATAGACCAAACAAAAAGAGACCAAGGGTTGGTCTATAGAAGAAAAAAATTAATCACAAAATTTTTACCTGATTCTTACCCAATTTGTGTAATAACCAAAGATATCTAAAAATTTGAACTTTATTAAAAATTAATACTCTCGCTGACAAATAAAGCTATCCTTGCTATAAAGCATATTTGATTAATGAAGTTATTTCACGTAATTTCTTGAAGTTGTCAAAAGGAAGGTCTATTTTCCTATAGTTAGGCGCGATGATGATTGATGCATAAGAATAAATAAATAAATAAAAAAGGAAATGGAAAAAGCTAACCTCTTTATCAGGAGCGCATTCTTCAGCATTGCAGTCTTCGTCTTCTGAAGAAGCTCTGACAGAGAGAAGATGACGATTAGGTTTTTGGTATCTCTTCAGGAAGAAGCTGCTTCTGCCTCTGTGGTTAGGAAATGTCCAAGACAATGTGTTTGCTGCAATCATAGCTTGAGCAGCACACGCCATTGTTTGCTTTGCCAAAGCAAATAGCTGTAAGATATCAGCTGGAGCCTTGGATTAGTGGGAGATAGATGAGATTCTGAAAACAAAGTTTGTAACTTTAGGCGATGGCAGTGAAAACTGAAATGAAGGAGAAGATGAGATTTTTATTTTTCGTTTATTTATTTTATTTGTTTTTTGTGCGGATGGGACTTGGAAAATAGGGGAGTGGTGTTTGTGTGGTGGAGGTTTTGGTGGATTTTGAGTTGGCTATGTGTCAACTCACCACACTGTCGTTTAAATATCTAGCCGATTGCTGGGCCACCGTGACCGCTACATTAAATGTAGTTAAAGATCAAAATATTGACAAAAATATAGA
>QANX01001882.1:0-47682 GCA_003254975.1 Ochetophila trinervis | reverse complement strand
TTCTTAAGAGGTAAGTTATCATTTTTTTTTTGTTTTTTAATCAATAATAGCATTGTATCATATTCGTCTAGCATTATATCGTATTAGTATTAAAATTTGTTCATCTAAATTTAATATGTTAAATTTTCGTGTTGAAATATGCAAATTTAAATTTTTGAAAATATGTGTTGGTTCGTGCTAAATTAAATTTTACGTTCTTGCTGTATTGTATCGTGTCAAAATTTAATCATCCAAATTTAATCCGTTAAACTTTTGCATTCAAATATATAAGCTCAAACTTTTAAAAATTTGTACAAATTTATGTCTCATTAACGTATCGTGTTAAAATTTATCATATCTAATATTAGCTAGTGTCAAAGTTTTACTTTCTACAATATGAAAAACAATTGTTCTTTTTTTTTGAAATTACCATTTTTGATAAGAAAAAATTAATCATCATATCATTCATGATGTTTAAAAACCTTGGTTTAGAAAACAAAACTGTGTTAAATAGGCGGCAAATAATAACTTTTGTGGTCAGATCCTTGAAGAAGTTTTCCTTAAAGAAATGATTAATCTTGTAATTCAGGATAAAAGGAGTACCCTCTCTGTTGGTGCAGAGTCGGCTATTAGTAGCCGATGGTCTGGCCTCCTCCTTTTTTTAATTATTATTATTTTTTTATATGAAACTTTCCTTTTCACGAAAAAAAACTGTGTGGGGTAACTATCCACCTGTAAAAAGCCTAACACATTATTACTCATAAAAGCCCAATAAATTATTATTCATTCAGTACTAAATAGCCTCATAAGACTCTGTAGTATCTATGAGTGTTGAGAGCATGCTAAAGATTTTCTATATAAATCATATTATGCATTTCCTTTCAGGATATGATATCATATATTTAATATTACTTTATAATTATATTTTTGAATTATAGATCGTATTTGTTTGGTCGGATAAGGGAACCGGACTGGGTTTCAAATCCGGTCTCTCCCTTATCTTCCGTTTGGGAACGCGTTGGACTGGGATAATGGTATCCGGTTCCCTTATCCGGTCCTTTGACTTAGCCGAAGACTCGAAACCTACTCGCATACACGGGTTACAAGCGGATAAGGATACACGAGTCCCCTCTCTAGCCGCGTCTTCTCCAGCCGCGTCCTCCAGCAAATCTCCCTCTCCAGCCGCGTCCTCCAGCAAATCTCCCTCTCCAGCTCCCCCTCTCCACAGCTCCCCCTCTCGACAGCTCCCCTCTCCAGCAAAGCTCCACAGCTCCCCTGTCCTCTCCACAGCTCCGCCTCTCCAGCCGAGTTTGACAGCTCCCCTGTCCTCTCCACAGCTCCCCCTCTCCAGCCGAGTTTGACAGCTCCCCTGTCCTCTCCACAGCTCCCCTGTCTGAAGCGGCTCCCCGAAGGAACCCAGATCGGCTCCCCGAAGGAACCCAGATTGGCTCCCCCTCTCCACAGCTCCCCCCCTTTCCTCTCCAGTAGCTCAACCAAGGATTCGTGTGGTAGCTCCCCCTCTCGACCAAACCCGAGGTGTTTTGCTTGAATTTTGGTGAATTTTTGCTGAATTATTTGGGGATTATGTGTGCTGAATTTTAGAATTTTGTAATTTTTGCTGAATTTTGAAATTATTGCTGAATTTGTTGCTGAATTTGTTGGAGTTTTTGGAATTTGTTGGAAATTTTGGAATTTTGCTCGAATTTGTTGATGAATTTGGAATGGAAATTGGAATCGGTTGCTGCATTTTAGAATTTTGGAATTTTAATTATAATGTGAATTAGGCAAGGAAGGAATTGGAGAATCTAGCAATATACGGCATACATTTTTAGAATTATATATTAATTTTGTTTTTGGAATTTTTACAGGACTAATATTCAATTTTGTATTGAGTTGTTTAGTATGGATGCTGTTTTAATTCCAAATTCAATATTTAGGGTAAAATTTTAATAAAACAAATATAGATAAATTATATTATGAAACTATAATTGATAGTAACACACATACATATATATATATATATAGCCAGAAAAAAAAATTACATATAATAAATGCTCTACAGTAGAAAGGGAGATTAATCACCCTATACCTAATTATCGAAGCATAAATCGATGTTCGTTTTGCATCGGTTTAATTGTCGGTTGTACAGTTGGAGTTGTTGTTATTAGTATACTAGCATATGTGTATTAGGTTAATCTGTATTTTGTGTGTTCAATTTTAGTAGTTGTTTATGTTATTGAGAACAATTATGACATATTTGTATTAAATTATGTTTGATATTTTCTTAAATGACATAATATTATGTTTTATTAAATTTATAATTTGAAAAATATTACAATATATTTTTTTATATCATGTTTATTTAAATTAATAATTAAAATTACAATTTCTACTATAATCAAACAAATACAAAATATATTGAAAAAATTAAATTTTTATCCAGTCCAGTCCGAGACTGCACCAAACACAGTATAACATATCCGATCCAGTCCGGTCCTGCACCAAACACAGGACAGGATTTGAGAAACCCAGTCCAGCAATATCCAGTCCGATCCAATCCTGCCAGCTATACCCGATCCAGTCTGATCCTGCATACCAAACGGAGTATAGTGTTCAAAAAATTTTATTGACTTTATCGTTGAAAAATCTTTATTAGCGCCGTATTGATGCTTCCAAAAGTTTTCTGACGATATTTTTTAATTTTTTAAGTTCACAAACTTTTTAAAAGTGAAAAATAATGCACAGCGTGACAGTTAATGCAATTTTCTACATCAATAGTTACCCAAGTCAACGTATAGACCGGAAAAGAAAAAGAAAAAGAAAACAAACTGTTAGTTTTTTGGTTTTGTTTGTTTGGACAATAAAGTCTTAGGTGAATAAGCTTTCTCTAATTTTCCTTTTTCATTGAACGACCATAAATTTGCCCTGTTGAAAATTCGCAAATCCAAAGTCACAATGTTTAAACCAAATTTTTCCTCGGATGCTTCGCTGGTGGTGGATGCAGTCAAGGAATCAAGGCAACCTCGGAGATGGGGCACCTGTGATAGTATCATGAACGTTAGACACAAGCTGGTCTCTAATAACTAGAAGATTATTTGGAACTGTCTGGAAGCTACTTGTTTGGCAGATGCACTAGCCTCTTTAGCTCTCTCCTCTTTGTGTAATTTTTTTTTTTCTTCTGAGAACTTGGATTGTCTCCCTGCTAATCTTTGTTCTATCTATGTTGCTGAAAAAAAAAAAAAAAAGAGGAAGGTTTAAACCAATTTAGCTTATATGAAGGAGATAAGGTTTGCAATATAATTTTTTGATCGATTTCTAGATATACAGGATAATGTTCTTGTATGGCGTTGGGAATTTATATAATGGTATCATATAAAAAAGTTAAATGTTATCACTTGTTTGATTTGTGTTTTTAATTTCAAATTATTAATTTAAATGATATTTTTTTGTACCTGACACTTCAACAAATTTTTATCTTATATTGAAAATTATAACTTTATGCATTGATAAATAAAAAAATTAAAAAAAAAAAAAGATTCTTTGCGCTCTAAAATTCTAGTCAAGCATAGGCTACTAAAGAGAACAAAACTTAAAATGGTGAGATATCAAACATTCAGGTTGGCATTTTAAAAATAAGTTTGACTTTCCATAACCTTTTTTGGTAATACTTTTTGTGTTTTGATTTATTTTTTTAAAGTTTGCTAATCTTCTTAATATACAACCCACTTAATTTAGGAAGTTTGGTATAATGTTAATTTTAAATTTTGAATAGCTAGATTCAATAGTCGTAAGTTGGCTCACATGTTTTGTGTTCCAAGAGAAATAAGCTTACAAGTATCAGTAATTTTCTCCTAGCTCATAGCCCACGCTATGGTGGGATCCAGTAGCTTTTTTTTTGTTTTTGTTGAAAATTTCCCACGGCAGTCCTCTTAATTTTATTTTGTTTAGTTAAAAGAATAAAAAATTTAAAAAAAAATACTTCTTGTTTTGTTCTTCAAAGCATAGGAGAATTTTTTTGTACAAATATATAGGTAAATTTAATTAATCTGTTATCCTTTTTGAAGTCAGAGAAAAAGAATCGTGTGATTTTTTGTTTATTTATTAATTTATTCGTTGATTTGTGAATTAATAGGTTGTGGTCCTTCTGGATTGATGTTTCACACAATATATGTTTAATGTTTATGATGTATGGTAATTGCATTAAATTAATTTTTGTTGTGTTTTGTTTAGCTGTCTATTTTTCCTTGCAAAAAACAATAATAATAAATTATATATGTATATATATATATATTTTCTATTGTTATAGGAACTGTATATTATTTTTATGATGCTTATTTACTTGGTTATTCTCTAAAATTTTGAAATGTGTTAATTTGTCTCTTAATTTTTAAAATTGTCGGTCATGCTTAAAAGTTTTTCTAACTTTTCAAATTGTTGGTCATGCCTAAAAGTTGTTCTAACACCATTTACCATCATAAACCATTAATAATATCATTTTGTCTTCCACATGCATTTGTCGTGCAACATAATGTGGATAGATTTTATCTTTTTTTGAATTTATTTTTCTCTTTCTTTCTAAAAAGTTTGAAAAATTAGAAAGAAAAAAAAATTTATAGGTTAAGAGTAGAAAATTTTATAGATTGAAAAATTAAAAGAAAATTTAAAATTTTTATTCTCCAGTAACGACTCTCCAATCTTATTCATATAGGGAAGTAACTATTTATTTATTACTATTTTTATTTTTATTAACACGGATCAGAGTTGAATCCTTTCTACATGACAGATTTTTTAATTTTTGTCTGATTTTAAATGCCTAAAATCCTTTCATGTTCTTTCTTTTGATTTTGTTTTGTTTTTTGCAAACTTTTTAGAGAGAGAAAGAGAAAAATGTAGCAAAAAAAAAAATTACTCATGTTGGTGTTGCATGTGAAAGGCATGTGGGAGAAAAAACAACATTATTTAACAGTTAATAATGATAATAAATATTATAACAACGTTTAGAATTAATAAAGAACATATGTGCCAATTTTAAAAGTTGAAATGTAAATTATCCGATACTCCAAAAATTAGATGACAACTGCCTAAAAAAGCCTTATAATTATTATTCTTTTTTAAGTTGAAGACATTGGATGTTAATAATTTATATTGGAGAGAGAATAAATCTAACATGTAAATTTTGAATTTGACCTTCCAAAAGCAAACAAAAAACTTTGAATCCTAAAGTTGTTTATGAATTTGGATGACTGAAAATCAATTCAAGCTACTAAATACTAACACGTTATTTTGCTTCATCATTTAGTAAAAATAAATAAATAAATAAATTAGTATCCATATTTTATGAAGATAAAGCTTCTAACTTTAATTATACTTTTAGAAGTTAAACTAGAAAGTAGTTACAAGATAACCGATATTTGAGTGTTCTTTTTTTTGGTTTCTTGAACTCAGCGTGAACTCAGCGATTGTTTTTTCTTCTCCTTCAAGCCTTGGTTCCCAGAGCAAGGTGTGCAGTTAGTAAGATCAAATCACACCTCAAATTCTAGAATTTTTGCTTTATTTTCCTATTCCTCGGTAAAACGAAGAAGATAATAGGGAGATGATTCTTCTCTCTCTCTTGCCCGACGCTTGCCCAATGCCAACTCCCCTTCAATAACCCATCCACTTCAACAAATTCTTGATTTGTCATCAAGAAAACTGAAATTCTTTCAAAGATTGAACCCTAAAAATGCTTTAGGAAGTATTTATCAACAATTTTTGGCCATATGCATCTGAAAAACCTTACCCACCGGAAAAAAATCAATTTCCTGGCTACCTCTCTTCGCCGGATCTTGGAGCTCACTTGTTCCTCTTAATCCCCTCTACCTTCTCCCTGATTTATTTACAAAGGAATTTGACAATTTGAAAGCTTCCATTGAAAGGGAGCTTTGGTCTTCTTAGGGAATTGAGCTTCGGTCTTCTTGGTTAGCTGAACAAAACCCATTTGTTCTGTTTTTCTCCTTTATCAGAGAGAGATAGAGAGACGGTGAGAGAGTGAGAATTCCAAGAGTGGGGATTTTTAGTTTTAGAAACAACATTTGGAAAAGGATTAGATTAATGGGCTTTCATTGTTTATTTTTATGTCTCTTTCATTGTGTGTGTGTATATATATATATATATTTTTAGCTCCATGACCGATCAAGCTCTCAGCTAGATTAGTGTCATCCTTGAGCCAGAGATTGCTTCAGTCCTCTGGTCTCTCCTCTCTGATAATGGAGTCAATCCAAGGGAAGATTTCTAGTCTTCAAGAGTCTCTTCGCTCTCTGAATCTTCAAGCTAACCGCGATTCGGGGAGTTTTAATGTCACCAATATTCTGCTCGGCAAAGTCTTAACTTCCAGAAGCTTTAGGAAGTTTACATTTTCAGAGATCATTTCTAAATCTTGGAAGGTTAAATCAAAAATCCAGATTGAAAAAATTGATGAGAACTGCTTCAAATTTACCTTCGGAAATAAGGAAGATCAAGAGTTCATTTTTCGCAACAGACCATGGTCTATTAATGGAGCTCACTTAATATTAAAGGAATGGCCAATTCAGAAGGCCTTACAAGAGATAAAATTTGAGACATCAACATTCTTCATTCAAATCCACGGACGTCCTCCTGCCTATCTTAATGAAGATACTGCGAGAATACTTGGCAGTAAGTTGGGAACGGTTCATCAAAACTCCATCAACAAGAAATGCGTAGTGGGATGCAGATTTTTGAGACTCCGGGTGGAAATTAATGTCGAGAACCCTTTACCGGCGGGCTTCTTCTTCGACCGTGAGGATGGTAATGATTTTTGGGTCCAGTTCAAGTTTGAGAGGCTTGCGGACTTCTGCTACATCTGTGGAATGATTGATCATGTGACTAGAAGGTGCAAATTTAAAGATTACACTTTGGTTACTTCTCCAAACGGCATCTCGGCAAAGCTCTTTGGTCCGTGGCTCAGGTCTGAGAACAATAGCAGTTTAAATTTTATCAATACGCCGACGGAAGTTGACCGGGAAAAATGGGTGGTTGCCATAGAAAAGGGAACAGGAGAATTGACACAGCTTACAAGGAACAGTCACGTGGGTGAACAGACAATACCAAATAACGAAGGAAAACTCTCTTACACGAAAATGGAATACGGTAAACATAAGGAACTGTGTCCTGAGTTGAGCGCCGTGGAACTGACGCTTTTACGGCAAGAGGTGTGTGCTGAGGAGACCCTATGCAGAGCTGTAAATCAGAAATTTCAAGATCCGAATTTTGGGAACACTCAACTGGTGGACTGGGCTGCTACCCTTCTGAAAGAGTTAGGGGTTAGGAAAGATTTGGAAAGAAGGGCCCTTAACGGGCTGGACCCAAAAGCTTTAACCTCTATTGGGCTGGGAGGCCCTACTTATATCAGAACCCATATTCCAGCTGATAAAAGGGGCGAATGCTCGGGAACCAGAATGAAAAGGCCAGCTATTCAAGACCTGGTAAATGGGCCTAAAAGAATTATCTGGGAGGACCTTGAAGAGATAAGCAGCCCACTCTCTCACCCGACAGTTCAACAAACTACACCTATGACAACTCAGCTAGAGACAGCAGCAGAAATTGAAATACAAAGTCAAAGATTAATCCAAGTTGAAATTAATGAAGATGAGACTCCGCGGGGTGGTGGGCAGGATTATACCGAGCAGGAGGAACCAAGGAGAACTCGATCTTGGAAACGGGAGGCTCAACGCAGAACGTGGCATCCAAGGCAAAATCCAGGAAGGGAACTCGGTGAATCTTCAAATGGACCGGAACCTCGGAGGCAGCTAGATTTTCAATAGGCCGGGGCGGCGGGCCGACTCAAGCCCCCCCTTCAGATCTGAGTCTCTTAGCTTGGAACTGTAGAGGTATTGCTAACTCAAGCACTTTTTCTGTTTTAATGAGTATTGTGAAAAAAGAAGCCCCTAGCTGTATTTTCTTAAGTGAAACTAAATGTGGGGAATCTGCTATGGGACGTATCTGCCAGAAATTGGGTTTTGCAAATTTTTTTGTTATTGAAGCAAAAGGTAAAGCGGGAGGCCTCACCCTGATGTGGAGAGCTAATTTAAATTTAACTTGCACTAAAATTTCTGATAGAATTATCTGGGGACGCATCAGTGATCACAGAAAGGGTGAGAACTGGAACCTTTTTGCCTGTCATGGCACCCCTTACCCTGCTGAAAAACAAATTTTTTGGAACTTGATGGATCAGAATTTATACGAATGTGGTGGGAAATGGTTGATGATCGGTGATCTTAATGAGATTACAGAAGCCTCTGAAAAAAGTGGAGGCAGGGATATTTGGAAGAGGAAACTCTTTCTGAAAGAGGTAATGCAGAACAGAGGAGGTATCGACCTAGGTTATAACGGAAGCAATTTCACATGGGAAAACAGACAGGAAGGAAAGGCTCTTATCAGAGAAAGAATTGATAGAGCAGTTGCAGACCACAGGTGGATGGAACTTTTCCCCCGGGCTTCGGTTTCCCACATCCGAAGAGAGGCCTCTGACCATTGTCCAATTTTACTTCAAACAGAGGTGAAGGAAAACAAGTACAGACGCCCTTTCAGATTTATCCAAGCCTGGACTAAAGATGATTCAAGCAAAGCTTTAGTTCACAATGCTTGGAATGAAGATGATCTTGGAGGAATGCACTGGCTTCGTTTAAATAGGAGTCTAAATCTCACGTCTAAAAGATTGAAAAAATGGAATAGAGATTGCTTTGGATTTGCGGATGTTAAAATTCATGAGTTGGAAGAGGAGCTACTTTTACTTCAAAAAGGGGATTTGGATGGCTATAGACAAATGCAAATTGAAGAGGAATTAAAAGTTCAGAGGGCAAGGCTTGAATCTATTTACAAGCAGAAATCAAGGGAGTTGTGGCTCAAGGAAGGAGACCGAAATACCAAATTTTTTTATACCAGTATCATTGTCAGGCGTCGTAGGAACAGAATTGAAGCAATTTATGAGGACTCTAAATGGCTGGTGAAAGAAAAGGAAATAGCAGTTTACTTTAAAGATAAATTTGTAGAGCTTTTCACATCCAGCAATCCTGTTTTCTCTCCTGAGTTGGATGGTCTGCTTTCTGAAAATATTACTGAAGAGGAGAACACCGAATTACAAAGAATCCCTTCTGACAATGAAATTAAAGACTGTGTTTGGAGCCTACATCCTTTGAAAAGCCCTGGACCGGACGGTTTCTCTGGGATATTCTTCAGAAGCTACTGGTTTACAGTTAAGGAGAAATTATGCATGTTTGTAAAAGAGTGTTTTCGGCTTGGTAAAATTCCAGATTCAGCAAATAGAAGTTTTATTGTTTTAATCCCCAAAAGTGACAAAGCAAACAATTTTAACCACTATCGGCCAATTAGTCTTTGCAACTTTACCTATAAAGTGGTGGCTAAAATTGTGGCTTCTAGACTCAGCTGTGTGACTAAGAGATTAATCTCCCCCAACCAAGGTGCTTTTGTGAGGGGAAGGTGGATCGCTGAAAATACGGTGGTGGCTCAAGAAGTTATTCACAAAATCAAAAATCATAAAGGGAAGAATGGTTTAATGTTGATGAAGATGGACTTGAAGAAAGCTTTTGATCGTATGGAATGGCCCTTCATTATAAGGATTTTAAAGGCTTGGGGTTTTGGTGATCGTTTTATAAATCTTATTCACAGCAGCCTTAGCTCGGTGGAGTTCTCTCTTTTGCTAAATGGTAACATCTCGGAGAAATTTAAACCGAGTAGAGGATTACGTCAAGGCGACCCTCTCTCGCCTACTCTCTTTATTTTGGGAACTGTAGTTCTCTCCAGATTGCTTCTGAAAGAGGAGGCAGCGGGTAGGCTCCACGGGATCAAAGTTGACAGGAACGCGCCTGCCATCTCGCATCTCATGTATGCCGATGATTTACTTGTCATGAGCAGAGCTGGTGCCAAGGATGCAGAGGCATTTCGGAAATGCTTTCAGATTTATTGTGACTGGTCTGGACAAGCAGCAAATGTGGAGAAATCTAATATCCTTTTCTCAAAGTTCACTGAGAGGAAAGTCAAAAAGCATGTCAGAGACATAACCGGCCTGAAAGAAATGGGGACTAACTCTATCTACCTCGGAAATGCTCTTATAATGGGAAGAAACTGGGTTAAAGAATTTGGCAATCTGAAGAACAGAGTCCTGAAGAGACTTGAGGGATGGAATAATCAGTTACTCTCGAAAGCAGGGAAAGCGGTTTTAATTAAAGCTGTGGTTCAGGCTATCCCGACGTACACGATGTCCACTTTTAGAGTTCCAAAGAAGGTTTGCAAGGAAATGGACAGTGCTATCAAAAGGTTTTGGTGGACCTCTAAAGCCACCAGTGGCCGGTACCTTGCCCTAAAAGCCTGGGGAGATATCTGTCAGCCAAAGGAACAGGGAGGATTGGGATTTCGGTTGTTTAACGACTATAACTTAGCTTTATTGGCAAAGCTGGCTTGGAAAATTGGAAGTGGAGATGAAGGCCTTTGGACCAGCATTATGAGAGCAAAGTATCTTAAAGGGAATACCTTTTTTCGAACACAAGGTTCCAAGAGGAGCTTCCAAGGTGTGGAAGGGAATCATTGAAGCAAGACAACTTATTTTAAATGGAGCTTGTTTTCGGATTGGAGATGGCTTCGGAGTTCAGCCTTGGACTGATCCTTGGGTTCCAGGAGCCCCAAACTCGATTCCAAGACTCAAACAGAGCTGCAATACTGAGCAGTGGAGAAGAGTGGCAAACCTTAGATTTGATGGGAGCCTTGATTGGAATGGCCCCCTTATTAAGAAAATCTTTATTGAGGAGGATGCTAATACAATTTTAAATATTCCTAAGCCTCCAATCGGTTGTGGAGATAAGTTAATTTGGAAAGGCAATATTGATGGGAAGTTCACTGTGAAGGACTGCTATTTGGTTAATTTTGCTGTGCTGAGAGGAGGAAATCTGATGAATTGGTGGCCAAAACTCTGGAGCTTGGAAATTCATGACCGGATTAAAATTTTTATGTGGAGGCTGATGGCAGGGGTTTTACCAACCAAGAAACTTATTTCAGAAAGGATTGGGGGAAATGACAGAAATTGTCCTATTTGTGGGGAGCAAGAGGAAACCCCTTTCCATCTTTTCAAGAAGTGTCAAGGAATTAGATTGCTTGCTTTTGCAAGCAAATGGGGCTGCCTGTTGGATAACTGGCCTGTGGAGAACTTTCAGGAGGTTATCCAAAGTTGTTTAAGGCCTAATAATATTGGTATCTTCAAAGGTTTGAAAGATAGACAGGTTACTGTCTTTCTCTGCAATTTGATGTACTGCTATTGGAGTTACAGAAACACTTTTGTGCATTCAACACCAGGGAGTATGGAGCAACTTGTTGGTATCTTCAATAAGTTAGTTGATGAATGGCCAGGAAACCGAGGGAATGAGGATGATCAAAATCCTGACTGTCTATTAGGAAGATTGACTAATGAGTTGGAAGGGTGGACAACTCCCCCTGAAGGGTGGATCAAAATTAATACTGATGCCTCTCTTAAGCATGGTAGAGCTGCGCTTGGTGCCATTGCCAGGGATGAAAGAGGTAAGCTTATTTTTATGGCAGCTAAGGTGGTGAAGTGCAACTCGGCTAGGCTTGCAGAACTGCTTGCTATTGACTGGGTCTCTGAACTGGTTGCTGATCAAAAGAAATTTAATGTTAGTTGGTCCTCTGACTCTGCTGATGTTATTAAAGATTTAAACTCTACAGATGATCCTGCAGGATGGTTTACCAGATTTCCTTTACTGCGCATTAGAGAAAGAGCTAGATCTTTTAATTGGTTTTTCTTTTGGAATAGGAGAAGCTCTAATAGAGCTGCTGATAGTATTGCAAAATTTGCTTTGTCAAACAACTGTAACTTTTATTTTGATGAGAGCCTTGATGCTCCTCCTCCTCTGGATTGTTCGGATATCTTGAGATCCGATATGGGGGGAGTGTAACTTTGGTTTGTTTTCCTCTGTTGTGGAGGTTTTTTTGTGTTTTAATGCATTTCCAGTTAGCAAAAAAAAAAAAAGATAACCGATATTTACCCCAAAAAAAAAGTTGAAAGATAACCCTATACAGTATATTATCGCTGTTTTTTTTTTTTTGGTAAAAAGTATATTATCGCTGTTAGTACTCATTTTTGTGGTCATCTTATATTTCTTCTTGTATATTATAAATATTTTTGTATTTTCAGAAATTACGAAAACTTACCTTAAAAAAATTTCACTTTGTAACTTTCAAATATATATTAATGTAATAATATTTAAATAATGATCCTAAGTGAAAACAATAAAAGAAGAATATAGAAGTCTTAAGCCATGGATTTAAATGATAAAACCCAATTAAGACTGGTACTAGAAAAGAATAAATAAGTAAATATTAAAAGGTCGTTGGCAGCCGTAGCCCACAAAACGAAGTCAAAAGCTTACGCAAATAAATATTGCATTCAATCGTATAATGCTATATTGAGCACGACTCCCATGCCATTTTGCTCGGAATCAAAAGTCGATCTAGAAATTAAATGGAATCCTCTTAACTTTCATTCAACAAAGCAAATGCCTTTCTGCTTGAAATCAAAGACTCGACCATAATTTTGTCTCAAAACTCATTGATCGAGCTGCGATAAATTTTCTTATCGAGGCCTCTGTTCCCCAAAACGAATCATTTCTCTTTCATCAGAATTAAGAACATGGCAACAAAAATTTTGTTTCTTCTTCTGATTATACAATTCTTTACCAAAACAGCCTCCCAACAGAGAAATTCCACCATCAACTTAGGCTCTTTTCTTTCACCAAACAACAACTCCTATTGGGTTTCAAATTCCGGCCGCTTTGCTTTTGGATTCTACGAACAAGGAAATGGTTTCCACGTTGGAATCTGGTTCGTGAAAATCAAGCAGAAAACTGTCATTTGGACAGCAAACAGAGACAAGTCTCCCCTTCCCCACGACTCTGTTTTGCTTCTCAGTACTGATGGTAAGCTCATTCTGAGAGACATAAAAGGCTCTGAGACACCCATTTCCAATTCCTCTGTTCCTGCTTCCTCTGCTTCCATGCTCGATTCCGGCAACTTGGTACTCTACGATGAGAATTCGAGCATATCATGGCAGAGTTTCGATGTTCCAACAGATACCCTTTTGCACAAGCAACGTCTATTCGCCGGAGAAGAGCTCGTCTCCGGCGAATCGGAGACAAACCCTGCAAGTGGAAGGTTTCGGCTGAGGCTGCGAAGAAATGGGAACCTTGTTCAATACCCTGCAGACACTCCAACTGAAGACCAGTATGCTTACCGGACATGGCGAATATCAAACACTTTCGGAGACGACAATATGACACTGAATCTCGATCGAAACGGACAGATTCACCTCATCAATTCGACCGGATATAGAAACAACATCAGCCAAACTTTTGCCGACAACCTTGTATACCGTTTGACTCTCGATGCAGATGGTATACTGAGATTGTATTCTCATGGATTGGTTCAGAACCAAAACTGGTCGGTCGAGTGGTCATCGACCAGCGATAGGTGTCTTCCTCTGGGCTTCTGCGGCTTGAATGCGTATTGTTCTTCCACATATGGAGGCCCTTCTTGTCGATGTCTTCCCGGTTTCGATTTCGTGGACGAAAACCGGAAGAATTCAGGCTGCAAGAGGAACTTCAGCATAGATTGTACAGCAGACAAGGAAGAGCATTCATATTCCATCGCAGAGTTGGATGAGATGAGGTTAGAAGATGATTCTTACTCAACTTTCTTTGCCATTGACAAATCTGTTTGCATAGAGAATTGCCTGAGAGACTGTAACTGTGGAGCTGCATTGTTTATGAAACAGCAATGCAGCAAACAAAAGCTTCCATTGAGATTCGCAAGGCCTAGGAGAGGCAAAGGAGCTCCATTGATAACCATTATGAAGATAGGAGCATCTAGAATAGTGACTAAGAAAGAAAAAGATAATAATGTTCGAAAATGCATCTTTATTACTAGCATTGCAATTTCGTGCTTTGCTCTGCTTCTTTTAGCAGCTGCTGGTGTTTTCTTGTTCAGATGTCGTGTTTGGGAATACAGAAAAGTTTCTCATCAAGGAAGTGAATTAGGATTCGTTGAGGATTTCTGTGTTCGACCATATTCGTATAGAGAATTGGAAAATGCAACTAATGGATTCAGCGACCAAGTTGGGGAAGGAGCTTTTGGGACAGTTTTCAAAGGGGCTTTGACATTGAATGGCGGCGATATCAAAGCCGTCGCTGTTAAAAGGCTTGAGAAAGTTATGGCGGATGGGGAAAGAGAATTCAGAAACGAAATGAAAATTATAGGAAAAACCCATCACAGAAATCTTGTCAAATTGCTCGGTTATTGCCACGAAGGAGATCATAGACTACTAGTTTACGAGTTCATGATCAATGGTTCGCTTGCGGATTTCATTTTCGAATCCGAAACAAAACCAAATTGGGAAGAAAGAATCCAAATTTGCATTAACGTAGCCAGAGGAATACTCTATTTGCACGAAGAATGCGAAACGCAGATAATCCACTGCGATATCAAACCGGAAAACATCCTCATGGACGATCAGAAACGGGCAAAGATTGCGGATTTCGGATTGTCCAAATTGCTAATGCCGAACCAAACCAGAACGTATACTGGTTTGAGAGGAACAAGAGGATATTTAGCTCCCGAATGGCATAAAAACATGGCAATAACAGTGAAAGCAGATGTTTATAGTTTTGGAATCGTATTGCTGGAGATCATTTGCTGCAGGAGGAGTGTGGACTTGGAAGTTCCTGAAGATCAAGTGGTTCTCGCGAATTGGGTTTTCAATTGCTTTGAAAATGGGGAAGTGGGTAAGCTTGTGAAAGATGAAGATGGTGGTGGTAATGATGATCAGGTTGAGGAAGAGAAATTGAAGAAGATAATAAAGGTGGGGGCTTTGGTGCATCCAAGAAGACCCTTCACTTCGACCTTCAATGAAGAAAGTGGTTTTGATGTTGGAAGGGACTGTGGAGATTCCAGACCCTCCTAGTCGTACCTCTTTTGTTAGTGCTCTTTAATCAAATTTTGATTAAAAAAAAAAAAACTTATAGAAATCAAGCCATGAACAAGCTGATTTTGTACAATTCGTCTTTTTTGTTTTTTTGTTTTCTTTTTTGTTTTGAACCCCATCACAATTCTTAATTCAATTAGCCAGCTTGTTAAATGTATTATATGTCATGACTTAATTGTTTTACAAGTCTTTTGATTCTCTATTACTTAGACTGAAAAATTATGATTTTTTTAATCGGACGCTTTCGGTAGGAAACAGTAGACCATTCAACTGTCATAAAAGAAAAGAAAATAGGTTGGAGCATTATAATTTGTTTTGCAGGATTTAATTATTAAGATAATTGGTTTGTGCAAATGAAGATGATAATTGTTTGAGCCATGCAAAATTATTGGTTTCATGGATGAATGGTAAGCCTAACAGTTAGAAAAATATAGTTGGACCTGATTATTTTGGAACAAAAGTCCTGGGAACAATAGGCCTAATATCAGTACGGATTCTGTTCTTCCCTATTTTAGGAAGAACGCTGAAATTTATGCTGCAATCTGTTATTCTGTATTTCAGGAAGAATGCTGAAATTTGTTATTCAATATTTGTGTTGGAACGATGAATTTTGTTGATTTAGATAGGTGTTGGAACATCAATATTAATTTGAAGAATTTAAATAGGAATAGAAGTCTAATTGTATTGGGTTTATTCCTATTGGTATATTATTTTTCAGATAAGAGTTCTATTGCAAGTGAAATTACAGAAACTAACAGTTTTATTCCTACTTGGACTCGAAGTTATCAAAGGCTATATAAAGATGATCAGAATACAGATTTAGCTCTCTCTCTATACACACAAAGGCATTCAACTGCTTAAGTATACAACTAGATTCTCTTTACAGAAATCAATTTTTTAGGCTTTCAAAATTGTTAAAGGGTGTCTTTAGAGTATACTGAATCAATATAGCTATTCTTCGTGTTTGATAATTTCTTTCTTCTTTTTTTGTTGCTTGTCCATTTAGCATTATATACTATTTAATAGACAATTCTTTAAATTTCTGTAGTACCCGTAATTTTAATTTTGTTTAGTTTTAAGCTTTCTGAATTGTTAAATTTTAATTTTATTTAGTTTTTTCATCATTATTTTAAATAATATCTTTATAAACACTTAAAAATCGATTGTTAATCCAAAAATTCGTAAACGATAATATTGGAGAGAATTTCAGTTTCAGGAAAACTAGATTACGTGTGAAAACTATTAACAAAATTGGTCTGATGACATGGTACGAAATTGACAGTAAGTAACCGGAATGATATTTTGTGGACTTCCATATTTAAAGAGAAACATTAGCAATTGAAAAGGGACTAACGATAAACATTAATTATTTAATATGCTACTTTTTTCGGTTTTTCTATTTTCCTTTCTTCTTTTCTATTTTTTTATGAGGAGTTTCTTATCCACAATGCTAGACAATAGTTTTTTTTTTTTTGGTCTAGAATAATCTTAATACTGGTAGCATATCGCCTATTACTACCCTATTGCTGATCTCAAACAATTTTTAAAAAAAATTGGCACCTATACATTCTGAAATTTATTAGAATTGTCACATTGAATTTTAATTTTTTCTATCATTTTGCACCTCCAATTAATTTTTTTTGACACATTCTTCTTTTTATTAATATTTTCAAAGGTAAATCTGTCCATTCATTTATTATCCTTTTTTTTAATAAAATGTATTTTCTAAATTTTTTTATTAAACCTATTTTTCAAATTTTATTATTATTGAAAAAATGTATTTTAAAAAAAAAATTCTATTTAATATTTTTTTAATTTAGAAAATATGTGAGTGGACAAATTTATCCAGACAAGATTAACAGAAGGTGCAAAATGCAAAGTGCTAAAAAAAATATAATTCTAAATGCAAAGTGCCAAAAAAAAAAATTATAGTGCAATGTACAAATTTCGATCAGATTCAGGTTGCACATATGCCAATTTATTTTAGATATTTAAGTTTATACAACAAATATTATAGATTTCTATTTCACGGGATACGACTTTAGTTTTAAATTATATATTAAGTAAGTGCAACGTTAGAAGTACAAAATATGTCTACTAATTATATATGAAGTATAATATTTTATTAGTTAACATTTTAATATATTTTAGTAAATGAATGCTTGAAGGGATCAGAAAATGGTTAAATATAAACTTAATTAATCAAATATTGATACATGGTATATGATAAATCTATGTGTTACTTTTAGTATAATATTATTATTTATTAAGGCAGCCAACCCATTTAAATTTTGATTATATAGTATTTAATACTAGAGGTACGAATTAGCAAATTATTTACCAAAGTAATGCGCTTTTATTTTATTAGTTGATATTTAATATTATTTAAATATAGTTGAGCAAATTTTTTTAGAAGATAAACTAGTAAGCATCTCTAATATTTTTTTTTATTATAGCTAAAAGAATCAAATAAAATTGATTTAGTTAGTCTAGAATTCACACCTACATCTCCAACTAATCATAACTTTGACACACCAAATTTTAAAATTTTCTTAATATGTGTAAAAATGAGGTGGATTAGCAAATTTTTTAAAATTGGCAAAACAATATGGTTGTCGAAATTTTTAATCTTTCACAAAAAAATAAAATAATAAAACAGTATTGAAAAATAATAACAATAACGATAATAATAACAATAAAACCACATATCGTGTGCTCCACGTGTCTTAGAATAGTAAACAGATATATATGACGTGTCGGAAATCTTTCTGGTGGTCCACGGAGAAAAGATGAGGTCTCCTACACCAAATCCAGAAAAATAATACACGCGGTCCGATGATTACCTCTGCGAGTTCCGGCGACGAGGCTCAGAAATCTCAGCCGAGAGCGAAATCAGAACTTTTACAACCAGAAATTTTACAAAAAATTATTTTTTTTACAAGTTTTTAGTTTTTGAGAAATAAAAAGAAAATCAGAAGGAGCAAGAAGATTATTGGGGTAAAATTTGTTTTACCAATCTCCACGCCAAGGTTCTACCAATTTAGGTTTAATTTTATCGTTGCCATTCTTTCTTCTCCTTCTTCTTTTCTTTTTTTCTTTTTCCCCTTTTTTTAAATTCTTTTGTTGTTGTTTATTTTTCTGCAGAGCAATCATGGCGGATGGATTCTGGAACCATCAGCGGTTTCTGCTTCCCTCGGCTGGAGTGCATAAGCGTCAACGTTCCGACTATGGTACGCCGTTTTTCTTTTATCTTTATTTACTCTGATTTGGAAGCTAATGCGGTTTGTTGTATTTGTTTGTAAATTCTCAATTTCGGGTAAGAAATGCTGATATGGAAGTCAATTTGCTTTGCTCATTTTATTTTATATATTTATTTATTTTATTTTTGAATTATCGCAATTGGTTTTAAAAGCCCTGTTACTTTTATTTATAATAAATCTTTGCGTCTTTTACTAAAATTAAATAAGTTTTTGTGTCTTGGAGAGTTTTTAAAACCCTTCTGTGGTTGTTGATGTATTTCTATGTGTATGTGTGGGCTAGGCTGATAAAGTGATATCAATATGGTTTGTATTCAAATTCTTTTCGTGTGTATGTGTCTATATATATATATATAACGCGTTGAATCCTAAAAGCTTAAAGCTTTGCTTTTCATTTATAGAAATGAGGGTTAACAAGATCTAAACACTACCAGTTAGAAAACTATGCTCTGATACCATGGAATAAATTAAATAATGGAGATTAATAGGATTTGAAGCCATAGATATAAGGATGCTTTGACAACACGATAAGTTTAATATCAATTCTAAAAGTTGTAGAAATATATTCGACTAAGCATATCAAGCTAGCACTACAAATCAAGTACTTATCTGTTTGTGGTTTTTGGTTGGTGTTGTAACAAATGCACAAGGTGTTTAAGAAACCATTTTATGTGTTTGTATATAAGTAAGAGTCTGTGTGAGAGCTGAAAAACCCTCACATGTGTTTTATAATATTGGAACTAATTTACAAGCAGTGCATTCTGTATTACCTTACTTTAATTTTTTTTCTTTTTATCGTTTTGGTGAACTATATTGTAATTTTTCTTGGCAAAGTATTTGATGTTATCAATTCTCTCTAGGTTCAATTGAAAACTAAAGTGATAATAGGTATTAGTGTTATGCAATTGTTATAATGTGATTTGTCCTATGAACACACCTAGTATTCTAATATAAGCAATTTTTGGTTACAATCTTCTTTTTGTCATTGATCTATGCACTTATTTATTTGAAAGAAAGTTGTATGCAACTGGTGTTTTGTGTCTTTGCAGTTTGGGAACCTACATTTGATGGATTAATTTTTAAGCCATCACTTTGTAAAATCTATCAGTTATTTTACTTATTCTTTTTTGGGAGAGTCTAGACCATGGTGCTGTGTTGAAGTTGACTAATGGAGTATAAACAGTTTTTAGTTGTCACATGCAGAAGCAGCAGATAGATTATTCTTATTTTCTTTCTTTGAGAGGATGTCTTTCATTTGTTGCATGACTTTGACTGTTAATATTGGAGATATTCCAAATATAATAAAAATTTGGGTTTGCTGTACTCATCTGCGTTTTCTTTCTTTGCATCTACTTGTTTGTGTCCTTGTTTCTTTCTTCCAATTGTCTTCTGGGAGATCTCTCCCATTTCATATTGTTTTGTTTTTCTTTCATCTTTTTTTTTGTTTGTCATTTTTCTTCGTTCAACAATATCTATGCACGCAACTGATATTGGTGGCTTATATTTCTGCTATATTAAACATAGCAGATCTCACCCCTTCTGGCCAGCCTTCAGGCCATGAGATGCATAGTTATTTACTACGAGAGAACAATCATGTTCATGTTGGTCCTGGGGCTGTAAGGAATACAAAAGCAATTGATTCAGCCTATGACCGTTATCTCCAGAGTGCAGTAATCTCTTAACTTAAAGCTATATTTTCCTCCATGATCTTTCTAGCTAATTGCTTTAACCAGTTATTTTTTATTTATTTTTTATAGCAAAATTCTTCATTTGCTTCTGAAGAAGCCAATGCTATTGGTGGAGGTGGATTAGAAAGGGCTTTTAGTGGTAGAATGCCTCGTCCTCCAACTGCCAATCATGCTCTCATGAGTCGTCATGGGGATGTGGTTCCTGATCTAGCACAAAATGGTCTAAATATTGCTTTTGTAGATCAGCTTCCTGTGGATGAAATGGCCAGGCCAGGTCAGGAACGAATCCCTTTGCCACCAGATGCTTCCAACACTTTATATGTTGAAGGACTTCCTCCTGACAGCACAAGAAGGGAAGTAGCTCGTATCCTTTTTCTATTTAACTATGCTGCAGTGTTATTTTTGTTTTTCCAATTTTATCTCAACCTCAATGGTATTTGATTAAACTCTTATTTAATATTTCTGAATCTTAACCTCACTTCAAGATATCTTCCGCCCTTTTGTGGGTTATAAAGAAGTGAGACTTGTCAGTAAAGAGTCCAAACATGTAAGTGGATTTTGGATCAGAATAACCAAATTTTTTTTGTGACTTGATTGTAAACGAGTCTTCATTCTTTTATTCTGATTTATTCATAATGAAGCGAGGTGGGGATCCACTCATCCTTTGTTTTGTGGATTTTGCAAATCCAGCCTGTGCAGCAACTGCTATGAGTGCCTTGCAAGGTGATGGCTTCTGTTTCTCTTTAATCTTCATTGTCACTTGTTTTAGGGGAAATTAGAAATGCAGACTGTTAATATCTAATATGTATTTTTTAAGTACTCACGCTAATAAGATTTTATTCAATCATGTTATTGACACGTGCATAAAAGCTGCTGAATTATGTTATGTTGACTTAAAAACTTACCTTCAGGCAATTTTTTGTTAATATTAATTTTATGGCGCAGGCTATAAAATGGACGAACACAATCCTGGTTCTAATCACTTGAGGTTGCAGTTTTCTCGGTTTCCAGGACCTAGATCTGGTTCTGGGTCACGTGGTAAGAGGTGAACAGACTTTAGGCACTGAGAGACGTCTAGGTTGAATGCAGATCATATTTACCGGTACACATTTTTAGTTATACTCCTTTTGGAGTTCTGTGACATATTATACCCCAAATATGCAAATTCATTGACCAAACTTTGGGCACACACTAGTCGTGAGCACTTGAAATACAAATTGTATCTAGGGATTGAACTGAAGAAAATTTGAGTTTATATTCTCTATTTGAACAATCAGATTCATAAATTTTCTTTTTCAACTTGCCCAATTTCATGAAGACTTGCTGTTGTCAACATTATTAATTTTGGGTTGATATTCTGAAGAAGAGAGATCAGTATAAATTTTTGTGTTAATATTGTGTGAGATGCTGGGTTAAATTTGGTTTTTAATTTTTGTGTAGTTTGGGTCTATTGTGTGTTAAATTTTTAGGTTGATGTTTAGAACTTTGAGTTTAATTTTAAATCAAACTGTGTTGAAACACCCAACTCATTGTGGTTTGAATTTCTGCAATATTTGTTTTTGTTTATAATGCAATGAAATTCTTTATTTCTGTATTCTTTGAAATGCTGGTAAATAGTTTTCTATGTAGATGCAGCAACTGAGGTAGATTATAATATTGGAAAAGAAAATATTTGTTTATTACTTTAATCTTTTTCAAATATGAGGGAGGTCATTGAGTTTATTTATTTTTTATTTTATTTTTTTATTTTTTATTTTATTTTTAAAATTTAAGCAAACATGTTACTATAATGTTTACAGAAAATTATAGCGGCCAAGACACGATTGTTCTTGCCAAAAAGATCATGTTTCCTACTTAGAGGTCAAGGTGTTCAACAAGCCGACCCTCATAGCTCATCTTGGTAATTGGACCTGGGCTCACTTATTGAGTCCAAACTCCAATTGTGTATTATTTATATTTTATTTTTAAATTAAAATTTATAATTTCTTTTCTTTTAACAACCAATAATGAGAAAGAAAAACCCACTTTTCAGATTTTGTAGGAGCGTTCTAAGATGGGCCGAACTGGTCCGTATAACATCTATGTTGGACCCATCTTCAGTATGCAACACATGCCAAATTTTGGTCCAAGTTGGAAGCACCAACAAATCTCAGGTCCAGACAGCAATCTTTAGGACCTGTTGCTGGGCCTCTGGCTTCATTTGCAACCAATTAACACAGTTTTTGTTTACTTGAGTTATGTGTCGTTTCACAATCCATTATTTTTGTTTTAATTTTTTGAAAATAAAAAAATGTTAAAAAATTATTTTTATTTTTTATTTTTTTAGTCCTTGATAATGCCAGAGTATAAAACAATTTGAACAAAGCTTGAATCCTGAACTGCCCGGTCGAAGTTGAAAGCTAGGACCACTGGGTCTAGGTCAGAATTCGGGATTGCTCAATCAGGGTCGGAACCCGAAATTGCCTGATATGGACCAGAACTCGGGATCTTTCAGTTCAGGTCGATACCCAGGACCTCTCGGTCAGGCCGGTACTCGGGACTGCTTGGTCGGGGCTAGAACCCGAGACTGCCTGGTGGGAGCCGAAACTCGGGACCGCTCGATCGTGGCTGACACTTGGGATTGACAATAATTAAATATGAATTTGTTTAAATTTATTTGTAAAGTTTAAAAAAAAAAACAAAAAATTAATAAAATAAAAAAAAAAAACAAAAATGATTACCAAAAATAATTATTTTTTTATAAAAAAATGGTTGTTGTTTTCATTTTTTCCTTTTAGTAAAAATATAAACCATAAACAAAAACTATAAATCATAAATTAGAAACCATAAAACCATAAATAAAAAGCTAAAAACCAAAAATCAAAAATCAAAAACCAAAATTAAAAACTGAACGCTTTAACCAACGTACCCTTAATTATTCATTTTCTATTGGAAATGTTATTAAGAAAGTAGCTCAGGAGATACAGTCTCAACATAATCACCTGATGATTTCTTTACACCTTTGAGTATTTCCTAAATTCTAGCTAGGCTTTTTGGTTATTACCAATGTTTAAGGGGGCTAAATGAGTTTTTTATTTTTTTATTTTTTTATTTTTTTTATTGGCATTTAAAACATACAAGTATATCTTATCATGTAGAAAAATGTTGTCAATCCTTAGATGACTATGAAATTATATTTGTTTTACCGTCTTAAGTTGTTTTATGTGTATTTTCAAGATGACTTTGAAATTATGTCTTTAAGGATATGTTCTTGGTTTAATTGAGATGATGACTAGCTTCCATTTAAGAAGTCCTTTGCTAAATTTTCACAAGGATCTGAAACCTGAGTTGATCCTTTTGTACATGCTCTTACAACTTCAATTGAGCTTTCTGAATACTCTAACCCAGAATCCTGTACTTGCTAATATACACAAGTTGTTGTTTGTTACCTTGAGTCAAGGGCTATCAATTTTAGAACTGACCGTTTTATGCATATATAGAACTGTATAAGGTCAAAAGTTGTTACTTTTTTTTTTTTTTTTTTTTTTTTTTTTTTTTNNNTTTTTTTTTTTTTTTTTGTAATAAAAACTTGCTATTAAGCACAAAAAGGCCTAAAAAAAGAGGTTACAAGAATGAATGAATTTTTGCCATGTCAACAAGCATAACATTCTCAAAATCAACAGAAATATTGCTTAAGTTCGAAGAAGAAAAAGAAAAAGAACATGAAAAAGCTAAAGATTTCTTTGCCAAAGTTTCAGCAAGTAAGTTAGAGGCTCTGGCATTCCAATTCAACCTCCATCCCTTTGCAGCCATAGTTTTTCTAATAGCCAGCATCTTGTCTCTAGTGCTCTACCTAGCTGGCTCCTTATAATAGTTAGCTTTTTTAACCACCGTAAAAGCGTTGGAAGAGAATAAGATCTTTTACCAATTCATTCCAACAGCTTCCAAGAAGGTCCAATCAATAGCAAAAACTTTAGCAGCATAGATAGAGGGAGCCGAAATAAGTTTGGAGGAGGCCTGCACCAGCAACCTGAGCTTGTCCCTCGCCACAAACGCCAAAGCAGGCATTCCTTTAACAACAGCAGCATCACAATTAATCTTTCACCATCCTAACTTTGGCGACATCCATTGATCAGTAGGAGGACCGAGTATAGCTGGTTTGACACAAGGACCTTGAGTGAACTCATCAACTTCCAGTATAGAAATCTTGCCTTGGAACAAAGACTCATTCCTCATCTTCCAGCAGCAAAACATCAAACACACAACAAAAATCATGACCGAGTCTATCCATTTCACCATTGCATACTATAGCTGGATGGTGTAAACAGAAATCCATCAGCTCCTACATTATGGAGTAAGACCATAAATCAATTCCCCCTTATTTGCTGGCAAAACGTGAGGGCTCTGAAGCACGGGCACTCCTTGAACAAGTGTAGTGCATTTTCAGCTTTAGCTCCACATAGACAACAAGAGCTCTCTCCCACATCAAAGTGCTGATTCAACTTCTCCTGGGTTGGGTAACATTAGCCAAAATTCTCTACAAAAAAAGTTAAGATGTTCATGTAACTTGGATTGCCAAATCTTTTTCCACAACACAGAGTCAGCAGCACTACTATTCCAATTAACATCATAGCAGTTTCCCACTGATAAGGTACATGTGTTGCTTCCAAGCCAAAAAAAGCCTATCTTCCTCTTGATTGTTAGGCTAGAAGGTTCTGAGAATAGCTTCCACATTCTTAGTATTGCAAAGGTGTCTCAACACTGACTCATTCCCCAGAACCATCATCCACTCTTAGGTCAATCACTGTGCACCATTGTCTCGTATCCACCCCTTCCTTAAGTGTGGGGGTACGGTTAGGAAGGCTCTCAACCCAAGGATCCGTCCAAGGGTTGATAGTTAAACCATTGCCAATTTTGTAGCAAACCTTTTTTTTTTAAAGAAAGGCCTCGAGCTAATTATGCCTTGCCACACACGAGACAATCCACTGGTTTTACGGACCTAAAAAAAAAGATTGGCCTTTCAGATATTTGACCTTTAGTACACGAGTCCAAATAAAGTTATCCCCCGAGGCCAACTTCCATCCCAACCTAGCAAGAAGGGTTGAGTTGATATCCTTAAACCTACCAAAATCCAGCCCTCCCAACCTTTTAGGTTTGCAGTATCTTTCAAAGCCTTAAAGGCAATGAACCTGTTAGCATTAGGCCGAGACTCCCACTAGAATTTCCTAACCAATGCATCCGACTCGCTACACACCCTGGAAAGGACACTGTACGTAGACATTGTATATGTAGGAATGGCTTGGATCACTAACTTAATAAGAGTAGATTTAGCTGCTTTGGCTCCAACCTTTTAACCTTGTACTGACTCGGTCCTTTAGGCATTTAAACTACTTAGTTTTGTTCCTACTAGAGAACAAGTGGTTACCAAGGTAAATTGAGTCACTAGCCATCTCTTTAAACCCAAAGATCTTTTTGATAGCATGTATGTCCCTTTTATCTGTGAATCTAGAAAAGAGGATGCTAGATTTTCTTCCATTGATTTCTTGACTGGACCATTCACAGTACTTCTCGAAACAATTATTCACAGCCATGGCTTCCTCCTTGTTGGCACGACACATAATGAGAAGGTCATCCGCATACATAATATGCGAGATGGCTAGGGCATTTCGGCTCACCTTGATCTCATGAATACCACATTTATCTTCCTCTCCACACAAGAGTCGTAAGAAATTCTGAGCATAAAATAAAGAGATAATGAGATATGGAGTCACCTTGCCTTAGACCTCTAAAGGGGAAGAAAGAACCAGTAATTCCCCCATTAAGAAGGATCGAGTAATGCACTGTGGAAATGCAGCTAAGAATAAAATTTCTAACCTCTTCCGAGAATCCCTAAGCCTCCAAGGCTCTCCTAATGAAGCTTCACTCCATTCTATCATAAGTGTTTTTCATATACACCTTAAGCATCATTAAGCCATTCTTACATCGATGATATTTAATTTTGTGAACAACTTTTTGAGCCACGATAGTATTTTCGGCAATCCACCTATCCTCAAAAAAGGCTCATTGGTTGGGTAAAATAAATTTTCCCATAAGGCCCTTTAGTCTATCAGTAATGATCTCAGACACAATTTTGTAAACAAAGTTACATAAACTAATTGGTCTGAAATAGTTGAACTCAGTAGGTTGGTTTGTCTTGGGGATGAGGATGAGAAAAGTTTTGTTGATATTGTGAGGCATGACCTTTAGCCTAAAACACTATTGGACAAATTTCACCACCCGAGCTCCCACTGTCCCCCAGTAGTTTATGTAGAAGCTCCTTGAGAAACTATCCGGACCTGGGCTCTAAAGCTGGTGGAGTTTGTTAACACAATTTTTCATTTCCTCTGCTGAGGGAATGGCCAGGATCATAACGTTCTCTTGCTTAGAAATAACTTTCTCTCCAATCTCCCCTATCTCCTCAGTGAGCACCAGAAAGTTAGACTGATAAAGATCAGTGAAGTTATTGATGAAGTAGTCTTTGATTCCTTCTTCATTATAAATCCGCTCATGCCCACTTCTTACAACTTGAATTTTATTTTTGCATCTTCTAACTGTTAGACTTATGTGGAAGAATTTAGAATTTCTATCTCCATCTTTCAACCAAGTTTCCTAAGATTTTTTTCGAAGGATAGACTCCAGTCTAGCTCGCTGAGTCTTGAGGTCAAGTCTAATTTGTTGTTTTCTCCCTTCTTCCCCCTCTGGACTATTCTCTAATTCTTTCTCCAGCAACTTAATTTGGGTGTGGGCAAAACCGAAATGTTCCTTATTCCATTTACAAAGTGCTTTCGAGGTATTAAAGAGACTTCTCCTCAACTGGTGCGCTTACATCCCATCTTTCCAATATGCTTGCCAAGCTTTTTCAAACACATTGAAGCTAGATCTGTCTGACACCTAAGCTTCCAAAAAACGAAACGGTCATCTCGTTATCTTGTCCACCCCATCCGTATGGAGCAAAATAGGACAATGATCAGATAACTCTCTTTCGAGATGCACCACAAAAGCCTTAGGGAACCTAAGAATCTAGGTATCATTTGCCACAACTTTGTCAAGCCTTTACTCAATCTGAGCTAACCCTTGTTGGCTATTCGTCCAAGTATAACATCTACCACTAAATCATAGGTCAACACCCCCCGTGTTATTTAGGAAAGAGTTAAGAAACATATACTTTCTTCACAAAAGTCTATTCCCAAACTTTTCAGAGGCATTCACCACCTTATTAAAGTCCCTAATCACTAGCCACGAGCCATCAACTTTAGCAACATGCTCCCCCAATTGCTTTCAGAAATTCCTCTTTTCTTTATAGTATGGGGTTCCATAACAAGCCAACAAGTTCCACTTATCACTACCTGCATTATCATTAACAACACAGTGCAGCATATAATCAAATTTTCAGATACAATCAATTTTAAAGTCCTTTGTCCGCATCAACACTATGCCTCCCGCTGTTCCCTTAGCTTCCATGATCATCGAGTTTTTGAATTTAAGGCTTCTGCAGATTCGTTCCATATGGGCTTTGTTCACTTTGGTTTCCATAAGAAAGACGCAATTCAGCTATTTTTGTTTGACCACCCTTTTCAAATAAATCAGAGAGTCAGGGTTTCCCATTCCTCTGTAGTTCCAAGACATAATTCTCATGGAGGAGAGGGGGGCATGTAAAGGCCCGTCTCCTCGACCATGTGAAAATCCAGGTTCCTTCTTGCACTCTGTCCCTGGTTGTCTCTTTCCAGAACCAAAGCCTGGTTTCTTCTACTGCGTGCAGCCTTCTTCCACTATCTCGTGCCTTTGAATGTTCCTCTGCTACTAGAAGGTAATTCACTCAGAGCTTTTCCTCTCAAATTTTCCAGTTTAAAGGTCCCATGAATTGCCTTGGAGGGTCCTTTCTCTAGAGTAGACACCTCCAGAGCTCCAAATTTTTTTGAATTTCTGAGATTGCAAGGCTCATGTTGATGGGTCTGTCATTGTGATTAGAGCTCTCAGGCCTTTCATTGCAATGGTTCCTGCCTCTTGAAGACCCTTCCAAAACAAACTGGGCCAGTCTTTTACTTCTTAGAATAGATGTGTTGCATGCCTTTTTATAACTCCCAAAAGGTGGGTCAAAGGCTAGGCCCAAGCCCAAAAGGTGTAATGTTTCCTAGCCCAAGAATCTGAATTCCCTCCTTTGGGCCGTTGATTAGGTAGCAGTGTTGCTAACCATTTTAGAGGCCCATAATGCCATCTCACCTTGTTCAAATCCATCTATGCTAATTCAGTCAAGGACAGCTTGTTGCAACATCTTCACTCCTCCCTATGATTGTTGATTAAGAGTAAGATTCAAAGTTTCCAGCTCCACAATTTTCCCAACTTCATTTAGGAAGACTTCTAAACCACTCTCCTTCCTTTGGCTTTCCTTCGCGTAGCCTGTGCTCTGCTCTGCCTCTGAAGAGCTTGCTTTCTCTTCTACAAAGGGGTAGCTCCCTAGGCTATCAGTTAGCAGCCTATTCTTGATATATGGGTTGAGCTCACCTAACACGCCATCTTCCACAAGGGGTAGAAACTTCCGGTCACAATCCGGTGTGGGATTGATGAACAATAGACTACCACCATGCTCTGCCCTCAGCCACAGGCCGTAGATCTTAGCCACAATCCCGTTACAGGAGGTAACTGTCACCGGATCTGCGAATCTACACCGCCTTGTTACGTGGTCCAGAGCTCCACATTTGTAGCAGAAGTCGGAGAGGCATTCGTATTTGAATTGGATCTAAGTTTCCTCACCGTCCTCTTTTTTTTTGAAAAAACCTGCAGGTAGATGAGCATCTGTGGCAATATCAATTCAGATCCTGATGAAGTGGTGTCCGATTACACACTTATGGGGGGATTCTGTATGTAGCCTACCCACCATATTTCAAATCCTTTTTGCAGTCTCTTCATGAAGAAATACAAGTGGTAATCCGTGGATTTGAAGGTAAAAAGTGGTGGTGTCAAAAGCCACATCCTGTATTGCTATGGTCTCAGGCCATTCTTTTAAAACTAGTAAAGCTCCATTGAAGGACCAAGGTCGGCTGTGGAAAACAAAATCTCTGTCTTTTTTGTTCTTGAAATTGAATTTAAAGATATTCTCCACCAAATTAGCAACTTGAACATTGGAAGACAACTTTCAAGTTTTATGAACAATCTCGGAGATGGCAAATCTTCTAAATGTCTGGGTTGTGAGAATTTTTCCAACTAGAACAGATTCTGTGACCAACTCCCCCCCCCCCCTTTGCTCTTCTTATTGGGTAAGAGAGAGAGGTTACCTAGTGACTCTTGTAAAGAGATGCCTTATTCCAGAAAACTATCCATTGCCGAGATAGGAAGCTAGACAATGAGAGAATTAGGTCAAGGCACCAAACATATTGGAAGTCAACGTAGGTATCAGTGGGCTGGAGGTAATGTTTGAGGACTTCTAAGCCTCTGGAGAGCATTTTAGCTTTGGATGTGGATCGTCAAAAGTTGTTACTTAATTTATGAATAATGTTACCAATTAATAGATAGAGATATAGTGTTAAACACTTTGGGGAACATATTATCTAATTTTTGGATAATATTACCATTTTTTTAAAAATAATACTCATTTTATAGATAATGTTAGATGTTATATTACTGGTCTATCGACTATATTATTCAATTTTATAGAGGTAGTTTTAGGCCAACTTTTTTAGGCTATGTTTGTATATTATAATTGGATTGGACTAATTTTGTCTCTTGTTTGCTAAATTTACAAATTGGATTGGATTATAATAGTTCAACTGTAGACTTTTGTTTTAAATAAATCTAAACTAGTTACTCCTACCAAATAAATTGAGTTATCTCTTAACTATTTCTAAATAATATATAATTAATATAGAAAAAAAAATTTCAGCTTCTTCCATCTTCTTCGAACGGTAAGCCTCCAAAGTTGTCTTGAAATATTTTTTTTTCTAGTCTTCCATTTGCTCAAAAACCAGCTGGAACAGACATTTCATCTTAAAAAAACCATCAATATTTTGTGACTGCTGTGACGGTTTCATCTGTATTATTTTATTTTTGTTTTTGTTAAATTTTTTCTCTTCTCCCATTTCTTTCTCCCGTTTCATCATGATTTCTTTATTTTTTTTTCTCTTCCTCTTCCTCTTCTCCCCTCCTCTGCTCTTGTTCGCCGGTTGGGGTTTGGTTCAATTTTTTTCCTCTTTTCCCTTGTTCTTTTGTCTTGTTGGCGATGCTCAGGGAAATTTAGTGTTTAATTTATTGTTACAAGTTTGCACTGAAGAAGTTAAGTCAATATTCCAATTTGACTAAAAATCATGTAAATTTTTATTATTTCATAAGTACTTGATGAATTAATAATTGATAGTTTGTGATTTATAATGCATAATTGGTAGGCAAAGCTGTTTATCATACTCAAATTTCGGCCGCAATACATTGTCCATCTCTAATCATGGAGGGTGAAGGTAAGTACTATGATAATGTGTGATTGTATTTGTAATTTTAAGTACATTGAGTGTTCATGAGTTTATTTCGATGCCATATGATGTTGTTTGTATGATAAAGGGTTAAATGTGGGTGGTATATGTTTAGTTGTTGTCATTTAGAGATGGGCAATGTAGAAAGGTTGGTATATGGTATGCATAGATTTTAGGTAGATTTTAAAGAGTTACCTCCCCATTTACATGTGTTATCCCGCATATAAATACGAGGTCAAAGGCAAAACATCATTTAGTGTCTCTGCCTTTTACCCAGTACAAGGTATGCAGTAGCCCCGTGGATACAGCGGGGTACAATTATAACTAAGGGATGAAGCCTTTTACCCTGTGTGTATAATGGGGCACCCAACACATTAGTATGGGGGCAAAGGCAAGCGCATGTTTGGTGTCACTGCCATATGGCCCGTATATTGTACGCGGGGGCCCCGGAGATTAACCGGGGCACTTTCTTAAAGATCCATTCAAGCTTTACCCCATGTGCATGACGGGGTACCCTGCTCTGGTAGACGAGGAAAAATGCAATCACAAATTTGGCGTCACTGCCATTTGTCCCGCTAATGGGATGCAGGGGACCCAAGGATAACCCGGGTTCATTTCATGAAGACCCATTACAGATAAACCCTGTGTTGTACACAGGGTAGCTCACACTAGTATATTTTATATATGTTTTACAGTTTTACCTCATTGTTTCAAATTTCATTTCTTGTATGAAATCTTGTTGTATAACTCATTCCGTGCACGTGATATTTACGATGAAACAGCATCAGGATTAGGGAATGATAATATCCATTCAAAAAAATGGTCTGTGAATGGATGGTTTAATTATTAGTGAGTACCAATTTCAAAATGTTTGATAGATAAAGTAATTTTATAACGCCATGTGGAAAAAAAGGTATTATCGACTGTAAATTTATATTTCATTATAATTTATTTTGTTGCAGTAACAACGAGGTTGAACTCCGCAAGAAAAATTATGATTTTAAAGTTAATACGGATGCAAGTAGAACAATTTATTATCTGTGAGTAATAGTTACATGAGAGAAAAAATATAATGCTGAGGTTTTTCTATGTTTAGGTTATGAAAGAATTGGCTAAGGAATGGAAAGACCTTGATCTTGTAGAGAAAGCAGAATACGAAGGGGTCTGGGTTGAGAGGAAAACAAGTTTCGTTAGTAGATGTATTCCGGAAAGAGTATGGAGCGTTGCAAAAGCTTTCAGCGAAGCTCAAAAGAAGGCAATAAATGAATTAGGCTTCAGTTATTTCATAAGTCAAAAAATGTGTGGGATAAAGAAGCAACTGGTGTTGTGGCTGGTGGATAAATTCAATCCAATTTCTTGTACACTCACACTCCACGGAGTGCATTGCACAATAGGTGTCCACGATGTGGAACACCTGTTGGGACTGGTTGATCATCACGATGAAGTTGATGACGCATTCTGTAAGGAGGACATTGAGGTGTTGAAAAGGAAATACGGCACACTCGAAGCAAGCATATCGATTGCTGACCTGCAGGCTCTATTATTCAAATATTGTGAACCCAGGGATGATTTCTAGGTGGTATTCATGCTCTTTCTTATGGGGACAATTCTGAGTCCTAACTTAAGACTTTACATAAAAACAAGCGATATCGGGTGAGTGACAAAGCATGAACTAATTAGTAAGCAGAAGTGGGCACTGTTTACATTCAATGGGTTTGTTAATGGGCTAATGAAGTATAAGGAGCACAATCTACTCTATATTCCTGGATGCCTCTTAATTTTACAGGTAAATCATCTATAATTACCTTAGTTACTCAATTTTGCTAATCTATTTATCGGTACTTCATTTTTATTTCATGTCATACAAATTTTTTACCTGGGTTTGTCTTC
The DNA here is from genome assembly GCA_003254975.1 of Ochetophila trinervis. Taxonomy (NCBI): domain Eukaryota; kingdom Viridiplantae; phylum Streptophyta; class Magnoliopsida; order Rosales; family Rhamnaceae; genus Ochetophila; species Ochetophila trinervis. The sequence continues at coordinate 15,335 of QANX01001882.1, read as the reverse complement.
GACTGCAAAGATATTAATCTAAAGATCATTGATGCCCGTTACTGCTTGGGGAGAGTTTGAGATGAAGTGATTCATGAAGACATTCACTCGAAATGGAGGTTTCCTCTTTGACACGGTAAATTTAGTAAATATTCTGCATGTTCATGTGTTTTCCTAAATTTGTGCATATTAGTCCGCCACCAGCAGTCTGAGTTTTGACCCCGTTGTCGCTTACAAATCAACTGTGTGTATTATAGGTTATGCAGGGCGAAGCATCAACATTGAACCAAGCTAGGAGAGGAGTACCCGCCTAGGAGAATGATGATATGAAAGATATCAGAATAGCTATACAGGATATTCAAAAAGATGTTGCTATTTTGAATGGAAAAGTGACAGATTCGGACGATAACTATCAAAAATTCAAGGTGGATGTCACAAATCACCTTGCAACTATTTCATAGACTATGACACAGTTGAAGGAAGCAGTTGAAAAGCTAAATGCGAATGCCTTAAATCCAGATACCAAATATGACAATGTGAGGATTGGTAAATGGAAGAGTAAGGATGAAGAACCAGTGCTAGCCAACCAACGTGAGATGGGAAAGAAGGAGTCCTCACTCGTAGTGGTTTCCATAGAGGAAGAAATTGCACAGAAGAAAAATGTGGACAATGATTCATCCTCCTTTGATACCTCATACTTTGCCAAACATTTGGATACGTTGGTGAAAGAGCTACAACCCGATGTTGTAAGGAAATTTGGCATTTGTTATTTATTGCTTTGTTTGTCATTTCTGCTGCATAAGCTTCATTCAATGTAATGAGACTCTAACTTCGGCATTATATGTTTTCAGGGTAAGATTGGCTCTTCCAATGCGCCAACACAACATCTTGTGCGTACACGGGCTGCAACATGTGGTAGCCACGTGCTAGTGAAGGATGACGCTGTTAAAAGAAGTGAAGTTCAAAAAATCATCATTCGCTCTTCCGATTTTATTAGTGCGGGTCCATTTCGTGTCCAAAAAATGATCCCTCCAACCAATGCGAAGTTGTTGAACTACATTTTCGACTCTACGCTTGATCCAGAGTACGTATATTCGCTATCCTTTGAACGAGGTTAATTATTTACGTGTGCATTGTGTTTTCTAAAATAATGGTCATCAAAAAGTTGAAATTTTTTGGGTGTTTTGTTAGGGAAATGCTGGTGCAAACCACACAGAATTTCTATACTCGCCATGCAATTATGTCCTTACGTCATTCTACGTGGCTAAATGGCGATGTGGGTTATTGATCGGTTCTGAGTTAGTTTCGTCCACTGTTCACGTACCATAAGTGTCTTACCAACGTTTGGTTGATTGTGCATGTCATATCATAAACGGCAGACATGCTAACGCACCAGCAACGCAGATCGTATGCAGACGAAGCTAGGAAATGGTTTTTGCCAACTTACTTCCAGGTACGTACTTGGAATATATATATATATATATCGTTTTCTAAATTTTTTTAGCCACAGATCATTGCTATAAATCCTTTGACTGTATGTTTGTTTGTTTTGCATCGGCTAGCAATAAGCATTAATGAATGATAAGGACATGGCCACCTTTGACAAAAAGGGGAAATTCAGGCATATGTACATGGGGAAGCTTTATTGCTGTGAAAATGTGAGTAATCCTTCTAGCATGTTATTCTTCATTACAATCATATATTGAATGTTAATGTGCATGATAATTATGTATAATGGTTGAACTCACTGTCAATATTTTACAGATATTCATTCCTCTACATGATCCATATGGTCACTGGTATCAAGTGGTTGTATGTGTGCCTGGAAAAGTTTGTGAGATCTGAGATCCCCTCCCAAGCCCAAGGAGAACCTTCGTCTGAGAAGAATTGGCACGCTCCATTGTAAGTTGATTGTCTTATCCTTAGTAAATTGTTGAAATTTAAGAAATTTAGTGCATTTATGATTTCGCCTGATGTAAAACTAATGTGTTGCAGATGCGTTCGATGGATTTTCTCTTCGCTGATGAAGTCCAATAACTTTTCAATCAAAAGAACTTCTTCGCTTCTCTTACCGTGCATTACCCAAAAAATTGGGGAGAACAACCAAATGGCCATGACTGTGGGCTGTATGTCATCAAGTATATGCAGCAGACAGAACAACGCCAAGTAAGCAACAGCCTTATGAATTCAATATCTAATTTTTCTATATAGTCTCATTATTTGCAATTTCTATGTTTGAATTTTTTTTGGTCCTATATATATAACTGTATCAAGCGAGTTGTGATATACTATCTTGACTTTTACAGTTTGACTCTCAAATGGAGAGAGCTTATACTGCATTGGATCTAATCGAGAATGGTCATAATATCGAAGCGGCTCGATTGTATCAAAAAGCAATTGCATATGATGAGAAGCGTTCAATGGTTGCTGACAAATCACCTCGCAAGTGTGCAAATATCACTCCTCCATTTCGAAGGGCACAACGGGCAAAAACGGGCAAGAGGAAAAAGAGATAACTTGGGAGTATAGTTTGTTTTTGTGATCTTGTTGTGAATACATAGTATTAGAATGCTAGTTTAGGGTTTAGATAACATCCTATGGTGTTTTCAAATTTATTTTAAATCCGTACCAGTTTGGGGTAAATATTATATAATATCTTCTGTTTTATATTATTTAGAATTTACCATGTTACAGTCCATTTGTAAATATGTATAAGCGAGTTAAGTTTTTGACAACTAATACAATGGATACTGTGAAGCACTAATAAAGTTTTACATTTGCCCATTAATACATCAATTTAGTATTACCGTCAAGAGTTTAAGTCCTTCGATTCAATGCCATGTACAACTTTACGTACATGGTAAATATTTGGGTAGTTGGATTCATACATTGTCTTTATGTCATTCCGAAGTTCAAACTTACCAATAACCCTAAACCCGCCACCATCGTCTCCACGAATCGTCTTATGTTGCGTTGTCTAATTGAGCTTCCAAATTAAACATTTCTCTTTTGGCCACTTCGTATCCTTCTTCCATTTTTTATCCAAACAAACAAATCTTGTTGGTAATTACACTTAAGGAGGCATATCGAAGTGATGTTGCTGCCTCATTCGATAATTTACCAACACTGCACTGTTGTTTCGTTCCCTAGATCTTTGCATCCTTTCTCCACCGATGTATACTCAAAGATTCAGGAATTTTATCAAGATGCTCATGTTTCATGATGTATAGTGAATGACTACATGGAATACCAACACTGTCAAAGATGTTGCATGAACATTGTATATGGTTATGGTCAACATAGTAAGTGACACTTCATTTGGACTGAGGTTCTCTAAACTTAGTCAAGCTGTACATTCTCCTGTCTCCGTATTCGATGCAATCATTCTTTATCAACAATGTCTCATTCTGTAGCTGGAGCTGCAATTTCTTATAAACTTTTCTTGTGTATACTTCTCCTGCATGTTTCTCATAATGTTTGAGGTGTGTAATAGGCCCTAGAATCGTATATTTACTCTTAACATCGTCGTGCACATCCTTGTTCCGCATCCATGATATTGCCATATCTACATGCATTATGAACTCATACAGTTTCAATATGCCTTTTCATGTAATTGTTCATATAGAAATTCATGCTATCACATTTTCCCTTCATGAACGCTTCGGCCTAGAGTCCACGTGTCTTATGCATCTTTTTAATCCATTCATTCCCGTTCAAGGAAAATTTATCCACCATTCGAGACCATCGAGTTTGGAACTCTTCCACATTGTACTCGCTCATCATGTAATCGGTGATCGCCCGTAACTTGTCTGGATCATGTAAATTTGCTTAAGCATTTCTCTCTATGTGTCATGTGCACAGTCGGTGATTTGAGTGCGGAAAAATGTCTTGAATTGCTTTTTTCATCGCCTTATCTCCATCAATCACCGCTGAAATCGGGTGCTTATTATACATAGCTTGGAGGAACTTATTCAGTACCTATGCATACGTTTTTACCGATTCATTGACTAACAACGCCATTTCAAATATGCATGTCCTGCTATGATGGTTTACACCCACTATTATCACTAATGGCTTCCTATACGCGTTAGTTTTGTACGTTTCATCGAAATGCCATCACATCCCCAAAACAACGGTAATCAAACCAAGATATTGAGTCCGCCCAAAAAATGTTTGACAGTCTATTTTCTGCATAGTCGAAGAATAGATCCAGATCTATCACCTTCTCAGTGCGAAAGTGGGCGATCAAACTTTCTGCATCCGTTTCGTGTATACCATCATTGCGGTCAGCTGTAAGTTGATTGTGCAAATCTTTTAATTTGAACCCGACACGATCATATCCACTAGCTCTATCCACCATGTAGTCCATTATTTTAGATGTTCCAATGCCAACATCGTGCATGCGTCTGGCTTCTTCCTTATCACAAACCTATATTCGTTACCGAATTTCCCTGCTACAATCCTTTTTGACATGATGCTTGCGCACGCTGAATCCCATTAATTTGGCATATGTTGAATAAAACTCATTTGCAGATTCAATCGACTCAAATTCTTCACCGATCATGTCTTTAGTAGATAAAGAACCATATTTCTTTCGATCTCTAAATTGCATTTGAACATTTTCATTGTTCAAACTAACTGAACCTGTCTGCATTTCATCACCATCTAACCCACCGATGATGCCTTCAGTTGCGTTGTTTGTGACTTCATAATTGCAATCCATTTATGAAGATAATGCTGTGTTATCTAAACTATCCACCCCGATGATGAAGTATTCAATGTCTTACCTATACATGTAGTTGATTATAATAGACTAAACTTTCATTATTTTCAATGAAAAAATATATAACATAACTCAAAGCTATATACATGCATTTGAGTAGAATAACACGGGGTATGTTGGGATGCATGAGTTGGGATCTCTGCCATTAGTTCCGTAAAGACAACGCGGGGACCCCAGGGTCACATCGGGGGTTGTTTCTTAGTATATTATTACTTATGTACCCTATGTTCCACACGGGTCACCTTGAAATATAACACAAGGTAAATTGGAAAGGGGCCATTTGGGAGGCCTATGACTTATATCCTTTTTTCTTTCTTGCCATACATTGTGACTGAATTACTTACAGATTGTTTAAGATTAAAATATGTTGACATAGAGGCTGCGTGTTTATGGACGTTTGACATTCAATGTTGTTGTGTTAACAGGATAGCCCATTTGTTCAGAGGCGTATTTTTAAGGATGACGAGGTCTGGGCACAAAATTTATCATTATATGCACAGACGTTCAAGGATATTGAAAAGATAAAGAGCATGCTTATAGTTGTGCAGCTGCGGGAGTTTGCCAAAATGTGTTTAAGCCACTTCATTGATATGCAGAAGATCGTGCACCAAGGCCAATTAATACACCACTTAGAGCTAAAAAAAGGTGTAGTCAGATGACATGGAGGTACTGGAGTTCAACATTTGCGGAACAGGTGTTACTACAAAAAAAGTGAGCAGTTGCTACGAATTTTAGCTATAAAAATATTGATTTTTAGCTAAATGGTGTTTTTTCTCACATTCTCCAGATTTGTAGCTAATCACTACAAATTTCATACAAATCAGCTACAAAACATTCATTGTAGCTCAATTTTGTAACTAAAACCTCAATTTTTTAGGCGGCAAAATTTCCCTCCTTCCAAAATTAAAAATGTAATGTTGTTTTGCTACAAACACTTAAGTTTGTTTGTAATACTGTATTTTAGCTACAAAAAATTTTGTAGCTCAAATATAATATGAACACCTACAAAATAATTTGTACCTAAACTAAAACCGGTGGCAGTTTTGTAAATATACAAAACTTATGTCCTGTTTTTTATTTGACCAATTTAATTTTCTCCCTTCTACCTCCACCTACTCCGGAGTGTCTCAAACGTTCAAAGTGTAAAATAGACAATTGAGAGCTGAAATGGTGGAAAGTAGGAAACCAACACCAACGTCTACTGGACTACTGGACTGCTGTTGTGGAAGCTACTCACACTCGCTCACAAAAAAAAAAAAGAAAAAGAAGCTTGAAAAATTGAAAGCAATGGCTTCAGCTTCAAAGTTTTGCTTGAACCTCAACCTTCATAGAGAAGATGTCGTTTCACTGTCTAAAACTCCATTCTCTAGCTTTGTCTACCAGTCGGGCTTCCTCGGCTCCAAGCTCCTCGGAAAACCGTTTCCGTTATCAATCCGGAAAGCTCCACAGAATCGAATCGGTCCGCTTGCACGACCCGATTCGAAGCCCATATCCGCATCGCACCACACTTTCGACATCATCATAGTCGGAGCTGGAATCATCGGGTTGACCATTGCTCGGCAGTTCCTTATCGGGTCGGACTTATCCGTCGAGGTAGTCGACAAAGCCGTGCCTTGTTTTGGTGCCACCGGTGCTGGTATGTTGTTGTTCTACTTGTATTTTTCCTGTTTGGTTTCCGAGAAAACGTAGTAAAAAAAAGAGAAAATTGTGAACTCACCGAGTTTAATGAAAGTGTATATTTGGTGAAGTCTGATTCTTTTTTATAGGAAATCCCTGACCTTGTATCCGGCATTTGAGATGGTTGTAGGGCAGGGATACTTATGGATGGTAAACAGAACCCCTGGGTGTGATACATGGGACTTGGCCTTGAGAAGTCAAAGGCTTTGGTTGATGTTGGCTGAGAGTATGCGTGAACAGGGATTGGATCCTCTTCATCATTTGGGTTGGAAGGATACAGGTAGCCCAAAAGAAATTACTGTTTTTTCTGCTTTTATATGGATGTTTCTTGTTGTGTTTCTTTGCCCTAGTTTCTTTCTTATTGATTACAATGTTTAGATAATAGAGTTCACTAAAATTGAAAGTTCACAATGCAATTATACGATAATGGCGGGTTGAGGAAGAAGTGCCCAGATGAGTAGACTAATTGAGATTTTACTTGTTGAATAAGTGGTGAAGGAATAGAGTTTTTGGACATATGAGCTTTTAAAGTTTGCTTATGAATGCTGCTTAAGGAAACAAAATAAAAAAGGATGTGTTTGTGTGGAGGTTGCGGTTTCTTTTTCTTTTAAAGGATAAGCTAAGTGTTAAAACCATATAGTATTCTCATCTGCAGAGAGCATGTTAATTGGTACAAGCCCTGAAGAGTTAGATGCGTTGAAAAGGAGGGTGACACTGCTACAAGATGCTGGATTGAAAATAGAGTTTCTGTCTGGTGGTGATTTGCTTTTAGCGGAACCTGATCTCCTGGTTGATGAAGATAGTGGGGCTGCATTTGTACCTGGTGACTGTCAATTGGATTCTCAACTTGGTTATGCATTTTTTCCAAAAGGTGGTTATATGTATGTACACACAGTTTTTACATAAATAGATTAAGCATGCTCATATGACTTCTAATGATTTATTCTAATTTTATTTATATTGCTTGATTTTATTTTTCCAAACACGTAATATTCTTTTCATTGATTTGGTTAGGGATAAGGGAGGTAAGAAGTATCTGTGGATGAGTAGAGAAAAAAAGTGATAAGCACTTTACTAGAGTTTCTTCCAAAAAAAAAAAATAAAACTTCAAATTCTTTTTTGTTTCCTTGTATGAACAGTTTTTTTTTTTTTTTTTCTGCTTTCTTCTACTTTCCATCTTTTAATTTCTCTTTCTTTACTATTGTTTTTGCTTTTAGGTATAGTGCTTACTTTGCGACTCATTGGTAATAACAGGTTGAGACATATATCACTTTTGAACTTGACCCTTGCATAGGAGCAAGTCATCAGTTGACATGAAAATATGCAGGCAAATCATGTGGATTTTCTTTGTGTTTCTTATAGTATAGTTTAGAAAGCAAAAGCCATAGTTAATCTGATATTTACTCTACATGACAGGGTCACCTGTTAGTGCTTGAGAATTTCGATTCCCTTAAAGTTAATCATGGTCTGATAGAGGCTGGATATGTTAACCATCAAATTGCAACTCCACCTCCCAGAATTTTGACTTCAGAAGCATATGATCACGGGCAAACCTTGTCTATTTCAATGACAGCCACTAAGGATTCCATGGGGAACCTTGTTCTTGGTATAAATTTAACTGTTATCTTCTGAACAATATGGATGACGTAGATATATTTTTTGTCTGTACTAATGACTTGTGTTCTTTGCTCAGAGATGCATGAGTTCATGTCTATAAATTATGAAATATACTTTAACTTATTCATTGAAAAAATATACAATCTCCATTTCTTTATTCTCATTTGTTATTAAAAGTTTCCTGGATTTTTCCCCTCTCTCTCTAATTACTTGGTTTATGCAAATGCGCCATGCTTGCTTCTTGGATCAGTTAATTTGGCAATGGATTGCTACAATATATATTATCGTAGCATTTGATCAAAAATATCCAGACAACTACATTTGACTACAGTTTTAATTTTGTAGCTTTTAACCAAAATTCACAAATAATATGTTGTAGCTAATGGGAGTGACAAATATTACGTGTAGCTAATGTAAAACAGTTACATAATCAATGGCGTAGCTCAAAGTAAACAGTGACAATAAATTTCGTAGCTGAAAAATCCCTCATTAGCTACGGAAAAAAGGCTTAACCATGGTTGAGTATGGTTTATTTACTCTTCATGATTAGCTATGAGTCCAAAAAATTATGTAGCTGTAGACAATTAATCACGCACAAATTGCTACGACGTACCCACGAACTTATTTTGTAGCTAAATAGGAAACAGCTACAAAAACAGCGAATTTGCTACAAAAAACGCTTGTAGCAACTGATCACTTTTCTAGTAGTGTGTGCGGTTCATAGAGAGAGATTTTTCCCTAGTCATGGAGTTACGGTGCAACGCGGACATTGTGGACCACAATGATAAAATACGAACCATCGCATCACATACAATACGAGAGAAGTACTTAGGCAACTCAAGGTCCATCAAGATTGAACGACTGCAGAAATGTTTTGAGGCTGCATAGTTTGGTACAGAAACCATGGATGCTGTGAAGATGGCGCTACTATATTTACTGAACTGGGTACTTTTAGGCGTGCTGTGTAAAACTTTAATTCCTCACAAATTTTCTATACTCGTCGAAGATTTAAATAAATTCAATAGCTATCCGTGGTGGACATTTCTGTACAATGAGATTATTAAAGTGCTGCATGGGTTCTTTACCCCGCCACCTCTGGGTGAAGTGCGAAATGCACCTGGCAGCCACGAAGTAAAAGGATTTTTTCTAGCATTTCAGGTGAAATACTATGACCTAGTGTGTTTTGGTATGCCTGTATATACTTATATATATAAACATATATATTATATATCAATTGGATCCGATTTATACTTACCACTATATCTAACGTTGCTGTAAATATTTACTCTTAATATTTGGCTAATGTTGTAGGTGTGGGCTTATGAGAGTATCCTCAAGCTAGAGGATGACAGTATTGCATGTAGGATTTCCCAATCAGTGCCTTGTCTTTTGGGGTGGAAGGCAACGAGCCACCCGACTTACGAAGGCCTTAAATACGAAATATTTGATAAGAAAAATGTAAGGTTCATTTAACACAAAACATTTGAATGCCCATATAGTGTTCATAAACTCCACATCAATTAACCATGTTATTATTCATTTTTGGTGCAGCTTGAAGGGCATTGGACATTGTGTCCAAGGGAAGATGAAATGAGCTAGGCATATATGACCGTATTTGCTAATGGTCAACACAAACGTAAATGCCGATTTCCACCGATTGTGGAAGAATTTGAGGAGACAGCACCGGAAAATGCAGCAGCACCTTCTGCGCATGCAGCCAGTGTGCAACCACACCCATCAACCGACAACCGCATTGACAACATGGTAAGTCTTGGAAACCCTAAACAAAAACTCAATTTTATTGGTGATTTATTACAACTGAAGGGTGAGTTGACAAATTTTCATTTTTTCAGGGCCATATGGCAGATGGAAACAATCCTTGCATGACTTGACAGGGTGGATCAAAATGTTGACCGCATTGGCCACCACCAATGCCATACTTTAAAAACTAAGCGGTCATGTACTTTTCCGTAAAAATGTTTACGCTTCGAGTATTAACATAAAATTTGTTTTTCTTAAATTATCTTTTATGTGTCACATGTGATGCCACGGGAGACGTTATCGTCTCATGATCCTACACCACCACCGGCGCATGATCGTGATTGGACGGTGTTAACTGATAACAGTGCAATTGATATGCATAAGCAAGAAGAATGCATGCCATTTCAGATTTGGGCAACTCATGATGTCGAGGACTTAGGGCAGTTTATGGGTTCCATCAGTCAAGCAGGACGCGAATATAAACCATTTGACGTTACGAAGAGTCCATGGGTGGATCCAATGGCACATCGGAAAGCAACTAAGAAATGGAACTCGATGTCCAAGCCTATAGATGAGGAGCTCGTTGCCTTCCGTGATTGGTACTTGATGAGCAAGCCGACAAAAATATTCGATATAGAATATGGTAAAGTCCCAAGGACCTTATTTGATGGAATTTTATGGTCTGGAGGTTCGCTTCAACCTTACGTGACTTTCATGCCATTGTTAATCCATTATATTTAACAAAATTGGTAAAAGTGGTTAATTTAAATTCATAAGCATTTTGATGTAACCGTGGACATGCAGCACATTGACGCATGTCTATTCCACATTAGAAAGAGGATGTACATGGTCCTAGAGATATTTTCAGAGCGTTGTGCAATTTTGGATTGCACGTTGTGGGTGAGTTGTGTACTATCCTTCACCGCTTATGAAATTAGTGTCCAAAAAACCATCGTACAGTCCTACTAATCATATTTTCCCCTCTATTTGCAACAAGCTATGTTTATATGCCACAAAGATAAAATCGATTCATTGTTTACTAACATGAAAACCAAAATTGTAGTTGCTAATGCCGGTTAACAATGGCAACATACATTGGCTCGTTGCACACGTCGTCATAACTAAGAAGCATATAGACCTGTATGATCCATCTGTTAAGAATACAACATCTCATTTTCAAGAGAAAAATGCCACATGTATATGCCATTTGATACCAAAAATATTGCATGTTTTTGAAATTTACAAACACCGACGGGAAATCACAGACAGTTTAGAGCCGTATAAGATTAGAAAGATGGATGACACATTTGCCCAGCAATTAGTGAGGTACGTTGTACGCGGCATTTTATTTAAAATCATTAATACAAGTTTCCGAGTCAACTGCATATTGCGTATGTTAGTTAAACTTGTCTGTGACATAATAAATATGTGGTTTTCATGTAGTGGGGATTGCGAGATGTTTGCTTTGAGATGGATTGAAAACAAATCTGATGGACTACTAGTCAATATTGTGGAAAAAAATATTACTACCATGAGAAAAAAATATGCAGTAGGGTTGTTCCACCAAAACTTCAAGATGTAATGTATGACAATTATGCAACATTTTAATATTGTTGTATATTGTAATATAACATGGGTGTATGTTTAATTGTAATATTTAGTTATTTTTAAACAGTGCAACCTATTTGTACATAATATATACATGTTGAGTTTATAATTATGTACCAAAAAATCAATTTTTCTTTACCATATAAATGGTGGAACTTCAAAATCAATGAAATTGTGTCCCAAATGACTACTAATTATGTATCTAAATATCAAATGTTACCTTTGAACTTCAAATATATTAAATCAAATATATTATAAGTATGTATCCAAGAATCTAATGCTACAATTAATTATACAACTTGCAACAAAAAAGTCAACATTCTCTTCAATTTATTTTACTAACATTGAGAACAAATAAGACCACCACCAACAAATATAACATCGTCCTTAATGAGCAATATAGATAATATTGATTTTAGCATTTATTTATGGCAAAATTAGTCCCTTAAAATATTTTCCTAGTTGCCACCATCCATATAAAATTTATTCTACATTTTTTCTATTGAAATATTGTGATACAATGGAAGAATATGTGAGTACAATTATACTAAAATGAAGTATCATCAAATCATAATGAGTATTATGATTCATAACGAAGTACCATTACGTCCATTTTGAAGTATTGTGGACCATCAAGGACCACATTTGATTATAGCAGAGTATTACTTATCCATGTCAGAGTAATATTTCACCATTTTGAGTATTATCTAATATAATAAGGTATTATTTGTCCATCATACAATAATATCATTCATATACAAGTACTATTGTCCTTATCGAGTACGACTGGCCATAATGAAAAACAATAGTCCTAATAAAGTCATGTCCGACCATAACGGAGTACTATTGCAAATTTGACCGTAATATGGTAAACATATAACCATAATGTAGTATATATTACCAAAATAGAGTATTATGATTCATATCAAAGTAAAGTTGACTTTTATTTTTTACATTGTCTATAATATGTCACATTTGACCATAAAGCGATAATTTAATACCATAATGAAGTACTGTGGTCCCTATAGAAGTGACATTGTCTTTTAATGAGTAATATTAGCCATATTTGATCATATTTATCCATTTTACAGTAAGTTTAATCTATTATAAAGTAATGTTGACTTTTATTTTTTACATTGTCCATAATATGTCACATTTGACCATAAGGAGATAATATAATATCATAATGAAGTATTATTATCCGTAGAGAAGTGACATTGTCCTTTAATAAATAATATTAGCCAAAATGTGTCATATTTATCCATTTAACAGTATATTCAATTCATTATGAAATAACGTTATACATTTAATTTTTTTTAAATAAAATTTTAATTTACATTTTCATTACTACCCCGCTTCAATGAGTCCGGGTACCCTGAGTGTGGATTAGGGGTTTTTTTTTTTAATTAAAGTCAAATTTTACCTATGTGGCACGTTTTCATCTATTGATTTGTCATACAAAATTTTGCCTCGAAATTTATGAAATCAGATTTCCTTTTTTCCTGTTTTTTTTTTTTCCTTTTAAAACTGACAACTAGTTTCATCTTTTTATTACTTTTTATCTATACCATGTGCCACTCAGTGGTGTAGATTTCTTCCTTTCAACTTTTTTTAAAAAGTTGCATTCTAAAATTATCCTGCTACTTATAGTCTAAACTCTAATGTTGATGGATTGATTGCTGTTTTTTTACTGCTATACAGTTTATTCCATTGTACATTTTCATTTCAATTATTTTCTTCTCAAGATAGAGAAAAAGAAGAACAAAGAGAAAATGTTACAAACTAACTAGATATGACATACTGATCATGATGGTGGTAGCTAAATTTATCTCACCCGTACAAATTTGTCAGAAAGGTGGTTGTAACTTACATATATGTAAGAACCCTAAAAAAANAAAAAAAAAAAAAAAAAAAAAAAAAAAAAAGAGACAAAAAAGAGAGAATAACGAAAACTACACAACATTTGCATTGTACTGGAAGTAATTGATTGTTATTCGTTAGGACTACTGTGTATGTAGCCCCCCACTCTTTCACTCTTTCCCATCACCATTAATGATTTGTTTACCATGTGGATTATCTGAGTGTAAATATTTGGTAGAATGACTGGGTCTTCTTCTTCTTCCCCGTTACCAACCTATTGACAATAATAAATTTGTGGGGTACATACGTATATATATATATATATATATATTTCCTCTATAATACCATTCTATGCTGTTTTGTTTTGTTTGATTTTTTTTGCTTTTGACTTTATAATACCATTCTATATATTTATTTTAAACACTACAATTAAAATTATTTTTTTAAAACAGTCTATATAATATTATTAATGTGGTATGTTTATTTTACAATACATATATATATATATTTAAATGTTTTGAGATATCCTACCAGATCGGTAAGTACATATTTTTAGTTAGTTTTACTTCTTTTACATTTACTATCCTTTTTGAAATTGGAGTTGAAAAAGATTTAAACTCAAATTATTGTCCTTTGAAATTACAATATAGGAACAATTTTACTTTTTTAGCTACTAACCTACATTTACATGATTAATTAAAAAATAAAAATAAAAATAAAAATCCATCAAATTAAAGAGGGGTATTAATTATTACGATGAGCTGAAAATGATCATGATTAACTAAAGGTCAATCAATGGTTGCTAAAGTATAATGTAGGTAGCTTTTAGTAAAAGATGAACTGTTGGAATTTTAATGACCCAGTAAGTGAAAGTCTAGTTGTTAATTAATTGTTTGCATGAATTAAATATAGGAACAAAGAAGCAAGGAGGACAAAAGCATTTAGGCTTTGAGATGCTTTTGTATGCATATAGCTTTTTATATGCTTTAAATACATGTATTTTGAACAGTAAAAGATTAGAAAGCCATTGATGAAGTAAAAAGAGGTCTCTGTTTTGTGCTGTGACCACAAAACTCAAGTAGAGCCATGCAAATGTGAATATGAGAGACTGGATAGATTGCTAGCAGAGAGTGGTGAAAGTCACAGCCGCCAAGTCCTGTGCTGTCCTCAAAAAAATAAAAATAAAAATAAAAATAAAAAAAGTTAGGCAACCATACACTCCTATTTAATTTCAAAGCTCTCCATCATTCATGCATGGAAAGTATTTCCATATACAAAATTCATCAATGACTTTTCAGCAGTTTGAATTATTGCATTAGAACCAAAAAAAAATAAAATAAAATAATTGACACTGTATACGTGGAATGATAAATACCAATTATATATCAAGCATTTATATTATTATTTCTAAGTTTTATTTTATATATATATATATATATATATGTATAAGGAAAGGTCCAAAAACCCAAGTCAATGTACCATCTGATCCAGTCACATTATTAATCTATTCCATATAGCGACCCAATAGTATTCAAAATTGACATATATAGCCCTATGTATAATATTAAATAACAAAAATGGTGTTTTAATTTTTAATTTTTTACTTTTGTGTTTTATTTAAGTTATTGGTAATAATAAACACGACTAGCTAGCTGGCCATGCTGAGGTTAAAGACAAAAGCTATATATAAAGGGGTGTGAGGCATTCCTGAAAGTCAGTACCAAAAACCCTCCTCTCTCTATCTGTCTCCACAGAAAGATAGGAAAAATGGGTTCAGCACATCTGACCTCCCTCTTAGTCACTCTTTTGGTTGCATTTGTCTGTCTCAGCTTCCCTTCAGAGACCTCTGCCAGTTTTCGTTACTCTTCTCCTTCTCCACCTCCCAGGAAATACCTTCCACTTGCTTCTCATGGTGACCGCTACTATTATAAGTCTCCTCCTCCTCACCACTACTAGAGAGGTTGATAGCATCCATGCATGCATCCTGGTAAGCTTCTTCTTCTTAAACTATAATGGAAAATCACTACGCCAAAAACCCTAATAGGCGACG
>QANX01001879.1:0-20812 GCA_003254975.1 Ochetophila trinervis | reverse complement strand
ATTTATATAGTTTTATTATAAAAAAAAAAGATAAAGAATAAAATGAAAACAAAATTTTCCCCATCTTGGACCTTTAAGTTTGTGAACCGTACTTGGATTAACAAAGTCTTTTTTATCTCTCTCTTTTTCTCTCTCTATCAGCTTTTTCTGTTTTCGTTCTCTCTCTCTAGGACGAAGAAGCCCTAGCTTCGTCAGGTCTGGAAATTCGACGTCGAGATGGGCTCTGAGGGATCCAGGGTCGTCGGTGAGCTTCGAGAAAACCTAGATGTCTTGGATTGTGATTTTTCATCCTCATGAATTCTGCAATTAACCGCATTTTATTGCCATTGGATTGCAATTATTGTCTGCTTTGTTTTGGATCATGTGGAATTGTCGGTTTCCCCGTGCAATTTAGGTTTCGTGGCGTCTGACTGTTGGTCTTTTGTTTTGTTTTTGTTTTTTTATTTTCTTTTGGTGGTATGAGGTATTTAGCTTCAAGAAATTTCTAGCAATTTGATTTCATGGTCGGTTAATTTTTGGGGGCTCAGCAAGTTCCAGCTTGATCCTCAACTCCATGTTCTTCATTTCTATATTTGCAACCTATGATTTTCCTTATTATTCTTTTTTATGGGAGCTGTTGTGTGATTGTTTTACACGTTGGATTGTATATCATCTGGTGCGATTTGTTGTCTAAACTATTGTTGCTTACCCGGATTGTAATGTGAGATTAATTGCTTTGAATTTTGTATTGATTTCTTACTGCCTAGAATTGCATCTTATTGAGCTTCAAAATGCTAGTGGAATAAAGAAGTATGTATGAGGATCTATCATATTAAATGCAAGTAATATGGAGAATTGGGACAATGCAATTGATTACATATGCTTGAGGATCGAAATGCTTTCTATTTATTGTCTAGGATGATTCACAGTTCTTGTTAATTATTACTTGTATTTGATAAAATGTTTGGTAGTTCAAAATTTCACATTTAAATGAGATGGTATTGCTTGTTTAGAGACTGTCTTTGGAAAAATCTTGGTGATGTTAGTGTTAATGTGTACAATGCTTTAGACATGTTGGGGCTGATGTGGTTAGGATGTTGTTGGTGTGGTTTATTTCTATTTATAGTGATCTGCTTTATAATTTTTGTTGGTAATTATGTCTCTTGATGTGGAAAAGTAACTCTCACAGTTCAAACATCTTTCTGCCAATTTTATATTTCATCACATTAACAGCAAGCGGTGAAAGTTATTTGATTCTTTTGCCAAATTTATCTTAATTATATTACTAAATTTTTTGCCCAGTTTTATTTCTGTCTTAGCAGGTTTTATTTTTATTTTTATTTACAGTGAATTATTGTGTAGGTTTCTTGTGATTTTTATCTGACCTATGTCGATGTTCTTCTCTGTTACAACAACTCATCCGTTGCATTAGATGAATTATTATGAGTTTGTATATGCACCTATTGATGCAAGGAACTATGTAAGAATAACTGGTAACGATTCACATTAATGAGGCTAAAGTGAAGCGAGTAAATGATTTTTGTTGGCTTTACAATTGACTCCAAAAGTTTGGATATATGGATGTCATGCTGCCACATGACCAAAAGTGACTGAGAGAATACAATATTGATTTTTGTAACACTGGTGCCAAGAATTTAATAATATGTTTTCCTTCCGTGGCCAGTGGCCTTATGCTATGGCTTGCTGTGTCCTCTAGAATCTGGGTACTCATATTATCCAAATATTTAGTTAAATGCGCTTTACCTGTATTTACTGAATTTTGAGTTGGTAGCAGATTGATAGTAAAGAATTATTTGTACAAATATTACCTAGTACTTACTTTGCTGATTTGCGTATGTTAGTTTTCAAACATAAGAAAATAAAAGATCAGTCTGTCTAGAAGAGGTTTTTTTCCTTTCCTTCCCCACCCCCGTTTTCCCTTTATTATGTTGATTTATTATTACCAATGTGCTAGAATAGTGAGAGGTTAGGTAGATTTATAGGTCTTGCTTATATTGTGTCCCCTTGAGTTCGTTTGTAGATCTGGTTAAATTTGTATTTTTGTTTTAATTTTAACAAAAGAAATTAATTAGAATATATTATTTTCAGAAATCTCTCTAGGTCTGCTGATGATTAAAATAATTCAGAACATTTTCTATTTAAGGTTTTCGTTTCTAAAGAGGATTATGGTTATAAGGTGATAATTCATGTTTGGTGTTAATTCTACCTATGTACTCTTTATTGTAGTAAATGGTAAAAATGATCAACCTTGTATTAGCAACTTGTCTACTAGCCCAAATTTGATGAACTTTAGGGTTAGCTCATGGCATAATAGTAAGTGTACTCCTTAAAGTTCAGATGGATGATGTGGTAACCTACCATGGCTTGATGCAAAGTGCCTTCTGAAGATTAGGATTAGCAGGGTAACAAATCAAACATGCCTTTTTTTATGATTATGGAAAGTTTTACTAATGGAGTATTGAGATCCTTGCATTGTTAGCATGATGATGGTGCAAGTGTATTATTATTTTTTTTGCTTTTGTTTTTTTGGTTACTAAAAATCTGGTATGCCAGCTATTTCAGGGTTGATTATCTTAAAGTGTGATATGTGTTGGAGTATATGCTTTCAAAGTATAACTTTTCCATCTGATGTTATTTGCAGTTCCTAGGAATTTCCGTCTACTGGAAGAGCTTGAGAGAGGAGAAAAAGGAATTGGGGATGGAACTGTCAGTTATGGAATGGATGATGCTGATGATATATACATGCAGTCATGGACAGGGACTATTATTGGCCCCCCCAATGTTAGTTTGATGAATAAAATTGTCCCTTTTTTTGTAAGGAGGGGAATGTTAATCGTATTCTATTTGTATTGCCTCATGTTTAAAGTTTATTTCACTATGTTATGGGTCCGTCATCCATAATTGATATGTCCTAATACTTTAATTGTTTTTAGCAGGTTTAATTTTAATAATTTTGACAGTTGTTTAGGGCTTTTAGTTTCTTGTTCATGCCTAGTGTTCTAGGGTGATACTCTTATTATCTCAACTAGTTACCTTTTTCATAAAATATGTCTGTCATTTATTCTTTACATGCAATATAATGAAACACTTTGATGTACTATATATGGAGCAGAAGTAATCTAAAGACGAAAACTTATGCGACGTAGATGGTAATGTAATAACTGAGAAGATGTCATGTGGTACAATGCAGAGTCATGACTACTGGAGATGGGGGAGTTAGGGATTTGCCCATCTCTGATACATATTTATCTTCTTCTTTTTCTTTTCAAAAGTCCTTAACTTGTCTTACAATTCTTTTGAAAATTACCTAAGTTGTCTGTAATTTATAATTCTTGTCATGAATCATGATGCATGTTGTTCACATGTCTACCAATTCACCACAGTAGGACTTGTTTAAGCAAGCTTACGAACTCTAATGGAGATTTTTAGAATGTGTTTTATGCTTAAAAATGAAATTCATTTTATTCTTTTTTTCGTGATTTTTGATATGATATTTCTCTGGCACACATTGTTACTTTAGTTTTCAGCATCATTCCTCAAAAGATAAAATTGATGTCTTCTTAATTATGCTTCTTGCTAGACTGTGCATGAAGGACGAATCTACCAGTTGAAACTATTCTGTGGAAAAGAATACCCTGATAATCCCCCAACTGTTAGGTTCCAAACACGGATAAACATGACCTGTGTCAATCAGGAAACTGGGATGGTAAGTGATAACACAGTCAAAGCATTGGTTGCTATGATATGATTTAAAAGAAGCTTATTAATATGGATGCATTACCAGGTTGAACCAAGCCTTTTCCCCATGCTTGCAAATTGGCAAAGAGAGCACACTATGGAGGACATACTGACACAATTGAAGAAAGATATGATGTCACCACAAAACCGCAAGCTAGCTCAGCCACCTGAAGGTTTTTTCAATACTCTTCTGTTTCTTCTTGCATCTTTCCAATTTTTATGTAGAATATGCTTCTGTTTTCAAGCATCAAGCACACATGAAAACCTTACTAAAATCACTTGACAATAGTTGCATGTTACTGTAACATGTCTTTTACCATGGACTATCATTCCTTGGTCCCAAGTCCTTTCCCTGAATTCCAAGAAATGGAAATAGAAGGATGAAGATTCGAGTAAAATGTGGGATGGGTTGTTTGCCAAAGAGAACGAAATTGTTATAAATTGGGTGGTAAAACTTTTGTAGACAACTTAGTCTCATGAGACTTGTAATGCCTTTTAGTCAACTCCTTAAGAAATTATTGTTTTCCACTTGGAGCTTGGTAATTAGGAAAACACACCTCTAAGAATACTTATTTGTTAGGGACATATATGTGTTCGTGAGAACACCAAAATTAACTTGTGGTCTTATCCACTTGATTAGAATTATGATGAGAAGCCATCTCCTTCTATGTGAATTTTCAGGCAATGAAGAAGGAAGGGTGGATCAGAAAGGGCTAGTGCTGAAATGTTGCATTCTCTAAGGTGAGAGCTGAGAGGTGATCGATTATGATACTGTATATAAGTTTATACATTGGAGGAACCAGTCCATGAGAAAAAATTATATGGTGCCAATGCCTTAAAAAAATGTAATTAAGGACAAGTTCCATTTGAACCTTGAGATTTTTGAGCTTTGAGAGATTCACTCTCCTGTTTCTTTCTCATCCTAGATGTCAATGTATTTTATGGCTGCTTGTGTCAGGAACAACCTTAGCTTGACACATTGGGACCTTTCCTCAACGTTATTATTTTTGACTTACTACCCTCCCTCTCTCTCTCTCTCTCTCTCTCTATATATATATATATATATAACAAACCAAGGTTACCAAGCACACCACGCTCGGACTTAGAAGCTAATGCTCCATCCAAACCAACCCAAGCTTCTACTGGTTTATACAATTACACTTTGATATTAGCATTTTGTTGTGCAAGGTTGTACTGCCTTCAGAATTCTATTTGTTAAAATGAAAAATTTGGCAGCAGCCATCTGAATTATTCTATTGATCTCAAATAGTTAATATATATATGTAGAGATAGAGGGACAGGAAGAGGGAGAGAATTAGTAATAGAAGTTGTCCAAAAAAAATAATAGAAAAATAAAGGGCCCAACTTGAGTTTCTATAAGTTAGTAGTCGGTCCATGTTCATTTTATTTATTTACTTTTGGGTCCAGAGAAGGTCCTCGATCTACTTAACCGACTTTTTTTTTCTAATAAATTTTTTACTTGCCTACTTGGAAGATATAAAAATGGTTACTTGGAAAAAATAAAAACAAAAGAACAAGCGTTGTTCGACTCACAAGTATTATCAAAAAAAAATTATAGATTTTTATTATTTAATGGTATATTATTTGGTTAAATTGTTTAGAAATGTTCTGGTCACTGACTCAAGTCTATTTTTTAGACAGCCAAGGTTATTTGTTAACGTTGTTAATGGTTGTTTGTGCCTCGTTTTTAAAAATGGGGGGTGTGATTTGTCTATTTAAACAGGTCAAATGAATCAATAAAAACGTGTATTATTTCAATATCCAAAACAAAACAAAAATATATTTGTACATTTTCAAATCTTGATTTCGACCAAGTTTAAATGAAAAATTCCATTTTCCTTTAAATTTAAAATATTTTGTATTTCTTAACGAACATAAAAACAAAAATATTATTACTTTTATTATAAAATTGGGTCTTTGACTTAATTTTTTTTAAGGAAATTAGGTTTGTTCGAAAAATTGTTATTCCTCAAAAATATATTTTATATTTTTAATTATAAATAAATGGGCTAATAACATTTAGATACGGTTTGTTATTTCTACAAAAGAAAAAAGAAAAAGAAAGGTATGATTTGTTAAGGTGTCGATAACTTATTCATTTTTTACTTTTAGTTTTTATTTTTGATTTTTTTTTAAAATAAAAATAAAAATACGCTTGATAACTATTTTTATTTTTTATTAAAAAATAATTTTCATTAAAAAAAAACGTAAAAATGTCAATATTATTATTATTATTATTATTATT
This sequence comes from Ochetophila trinervis, assembly GCA_003254975.1. Lineage (NCBI taxonomy): Eukaryota > Viridiplantae > Streptophyta > Magnoliopsida > Rosales > Rhamnaceae > Ochetophila > Ochetophila trinervis. Next base: position 14,808 of record QANX01001879.1, on the reverse strand, counting down.
TTGTCTTTGACAGTGCCAGGTACAAGACATCTCAAACTAAGCTTGAGCATGAGGCTGCCCATAAAGGTTCAAAACACAAAATTGTCCAGGCACAGGAGGAACCCAAGACCACTTGAATGGGTCTGATATCAAGGACCACCCATCGGGGTTTGCACCACGAACGAGCTGAGACTATGGACCAACTTGACATGGTCGAGACCATGGACCACTCGGTCAGGGATGCAAAATTAGGATAGCATGGTCAAGGCTGGAACCCAAAACTGCACCAATGGGGCCAGAGCCCGGGACTGCTCGTTCAGGGTCAAAATCTATGAATGCTTGAACATGGCTAGTACCTGGGATCGCCTGGTCAGGGCTGAAATTTTGGATTACCCAGTCGAGGCTGAAACTTAGGAGCGCCCTTTGAGGCTGGAGCCCGGGACTGCCCAGTCAGGGCTTGAACCAGGGAGCGCTCGTCGGAGTTGGAACCCGGGAACGCCCATTGTGGCAGAACCTAGAAGTGCCCATATAAGGCTGGAAAATCGGGACTGTCGATATGAGGGTGAGACATCGAACAGGGCCGGAACTTGAGACCACTCGATCGGGGCTGTTACCCGAGATTTGTCGGGACTGGTACCTGAAACTGGTCGAGGCTAGAACCTGGGACAACCCTATCAGAGCTAAAACCCGGGATAGCCCGGTCGGGGTGGGCAAAACAAGGGACAACCTAGTCGTGACTGAAACCTGGAACAACCCGGTCGAAGCCGGAATCCAAGACTGCCCTGTTGAGGCTGGAACTTAGGACCGTCCGGCTGAGGCCGAAATTGAGGAAAGCCTGTTGGGGTCGGAACCTTGGAGCACTAGGACAAGGCCGGAAAACTGGGACCTTCGAGATGTGGTCGAGACTACAAACTGCTCGAACAAGGTTGAACCTTGGGACCACCCAGTCAAGGCTGAAGTCTAGGACTGACAGGTTGGAGCTAGAATCTAGGACAGCTCGGTGGGGGCCAGAACTAGGGATAGCCCCAGCGAGACCGAAACCTAGGACAGCCCTCCCGATCGGGGCTGGAACCTTGGACCGCCCAGTCAGGGCTGGAACCCGGGACAGTCTGGTCTAGACTGTAACTTAGAATTGTTCTGCCGGGGTCGGAACCCGAAACTACCAGGCCAGGGCTAGTATCGTGACCGTTCGGCTGGAGCCGGTACCTGAGACCGCTCGGCTAGAGCTGAGATCTAGGATTTGAGATCACCCTGTCGAGACCCAGATCAGGATCGAAACCCAAAACTGCTCGGACAGAGTTGGTACTTAGACCTCCTGGACATGGTCAGAACCATATACTACTTGGATTAGATCGGGATCAGAATCACACTTCATCTGGTCGATTTTTGAGTCCAAGATCACCCAATCAGGGTTGTAACATTTGACCTTCTGAAAAAGGCCAGGACCCTGGACTATCCGATTACAGCTAGGATTTGGACCACCCGGACCCATAATCCCTTGCATGTTTATTTTATTTTTTTCTACTTAAACGGCTACGATATCACTTTACCACAAATGTATCTGAATACAAAAGAAATTAAAAACTAAAAATCAATACAATTTAAAATTATTATTGATTTGGTGTTTATATTATTTTAAAAAAATTATGATTAATTGAGATATTTAACCACTATTAACTATCACTAATATACAATTAAAATAAGTACGTTAAACTCAACTTGCTAGAAAAAAAAAACAATAACAAAATTAAAAATAATTCGCACCTTACCTAGCTATTTATTATTTATTTTTTTCGAAAGTGTTACTTAAAAAGTATAATAATAAAAAAAAAATAAAAAAAAAAATATTGTTCGCCCAAAAATAATAATAATAAATAAAAACATTGTCCGCCTAAAATAAAGAGACTCTGCATCTATATGGTTGGTGTGTCCCCCGATCTCGGATGGGACCGATTCTTTATACCCACCAGAATTTTGAAACTTTAAAATTTGATTCCTTATTAATGTTCTTCATCGATATTTTCTCTTTTCTTTTCTTTTTTTGACATTTATATATGATCTCCATCCTCGTATTATGAGGTTTGAGATCGAATTCACCATATTACTAAGAAAATAATAATAATAATATTTGATTACTTTCCAAAGCTGCCACGGAGTTGCTTAAAACAAAGACATATAAAAAAACAATGGAGAATGCAAATCTTTCACATCACTGCTTACTTGAATTTATTATTATTTTGGATATTTTAGAGTTCCTTAAGATAATTTCGAAACGTTTTTAGTGATCATGTAATACGGAACCCTTCAATTAGTTTCTTCACACACACACACACATATATCTTATAAAGGAGAATAAAATTTTAAGTAGATTTCCCTTTTTTTTCATTGTTTGTTTTATTTTATTTTTTAAAAAAAACACTGATGTTCTGTAGATAATAAAAAAAATTAATAGTAAAAACGACGTCGTTTTCTGACATTAGAAATTTCTGTCGTCCTAAACCATTCGACAAAATGTCAGATTCACTCTCAGAAAGATAGAGAGCAAAAGCCAAAACCAAGAAAAGCTCGCACCCTTTTGCTCTCTCTAGGTGACCAAGGTGATTCCGGCCATGGCCATGACGGGACGGCTATTCCAACAATGGGTGGAGCTGCCGAAGCCTGAGCCCTGAACCGCCTCCGAGCAACGCACCGCTCCTTCCACCATCATTGCCGCCGCTGTTATTGGTGCTACTGGTAAAGGGCTTTAGGGATCAGCCCTTTTTTTTTTATCTCCCGTTTCAAGCTTTTATCCAAAAAAAAAGCTATTTTCAATGGAGATGAAAATGGTTGACAGAGCTCCAGTGGAAGAAAAAAAAAGAAGCTGATACAAGCTTCAATTTTACTTTTTCAAAAAAATAAAAAATCAATTTGTGGGTATGAGCTGACCTGCTATCTGTACCCAGAAAGCCTATTCCCATGGTACTAGAAGAAATGTCAAAATATAAAAAACGAATTTGGAGTGATGAGCTGATGTAGTAAGTTTTTGACACACGTCATTCATTCATTTAAAGTGGTAACAGCTGATTTTTTATTTTTATGAATGGGTACCGGATCACCGTTTCCCTCAAACTTTCTCATAAATAAAATCTCCTGCTTTTATTTTATTTTTATTTTAAAAAATATATGTATATATATTTTATATATTATAAAGGCTAGGGGTGAGCAAAACCGAACTAAATTGTTTAAACCGAATTAAACCGTTGCTTTTGNTGTTGCTTTTGGTTCGGTTTGGTTTGTAGAAGATAATTGTTTAGTTTGGTTTACTATGTTAAAAAACCGTCATTAATGGTTTAGTTTGCGGTTTGGATAATTTTTAGACCAGACCAAACTGCAAACCGCATTTAATATTATATACATTTATAATATTTATTATTATTAATAATATTTATAACTAATATATATTTTTAATTGTTAATTTTTAGTTTGGATTGTAATACATTGTTTTAATTTAGATTTTGAATTGTAATATTTTTAATTTGAATTTAGTATTGTAGTATTAAAATTAGTTTAAATTTTGAACTACAAAATTAAATTTTAGTCTTGCAGTTATTTTGGACTATAAAATTAAATGTCGCAGTCTAAACCGTTAAACCAAACCGGACCAAACAATTTATGAATGGTTTGGTTTGGTTTGGTTTGAATGGTCTTAATGATTTGGTTTGGTTTGTTGTTAAGCTAAACTGCCATCTATGATTTGGTCTGAATTTTTATAAAAAACCAGACCAAACCAGACCTCGTCCACCTCTAATAAAGGCGATGGATTTTGTTTTTTTATTCATCCATAGTTTTTTATTTTTATTTTTTTAATGATTTGTAAAGGACTATCTTTTTTATTTTTACGTAGGAAAATTGATGTTGCTTAGGTAAACCATTGCATTTTGTCTTAGCCACCCCTCTCCTATTCTCTCCTCTTACCAGTCGAAATTTTTCGCTCTCAAATGAAATGAAAAAGATAACAGGTGATTTTACCGATAAGTTCCAGATGATTAAAAATGAGTTGCAAAAAAGAGTGCATCCAATACCGATCTCACCTCTCATAGATGTGCAAGCAATCAGGGTGAAAATTGATTGTTGTGACCACTACTTTTGGTTCTTGTATGTCATGAGTGGTTCAAAATCAAGCCGCATTGTCCCATATGCATCGGATTACTTTTTTTTTTTTTTTTCCTTAAAACAAGATTTCATTGCGAACCAGTGAGTTTGATCACATTTTAACTCGATGACGAAGGCGGCTTCGGCGTCATTTTCGTGATTGGTCAACTTGCGAATGAGTTCGCTGGGGGAGGTTGAGAATCTTTCATTAACGAAGGTGGTTGGTACAGGTTAATGATGATCATATATATGAAGTTGAATATCTCAAACTAAAAGTGATATTTTTTTTAATATATATACTACATATTTTTTTTCTATTGATGACTTTTCACAGTTTTTGCTATTAGTTTTCTTCACCATTCTTTAATTGGTCAATAGAATTAGAATTGAAGTTGTTGGTTCTAACATCATAGTTGTCCTTTGCCTGGTTTTGGAGGCTATAAATTTGACCTACAATTATCTCTTTTCATCAGGTATAATATTATTATGTGATACTATTTATATGTAATTGGAACTTTATTTTCTTTTTCTTCTAATATTTTTTCCGTATGCTTTTTAATGTATTTTATATTTGCTTCGAGATGAATTTTTATTTCAGTTGTTATTTAAACTTTTCTTAATTAAAAAAAAATAATATATGTTTAGGAAGAATAAACAAATTACAAACTAATTTGATCTATTTGTGTATAGATTTCTTTTGTTGCCTCTTTAATCTAATTTAGGTGTCCCGTACTCTTCGATTAGTAATGATGGTGAAATGCTACATTACTTACTTGCTTCACCAAATTTCTATTACTATAATTGGATTAGATGTCATGGGTGAGCTCATAAAAATTACACGTATTCATCAAAAAATAACTTGATGCCACTCTAGATGTAGGAGATTAAGGAAGTATCAACCAGAAAGATAACAGATGGCATGTACATGTAATATCTATGGATAAATGGCTTCCCTCTTGGGCTCCAAGCAAAGGTAGTTTTTATTTGTTGTCTTCTTTTCCCTATGAAATTATGTAATTACAATTTTTTTATTCCTGCTTTTTTTTTTTTTTTTGGGTAGATTTTTAATTTTGAATCTCTATAAAAGATGTTACCTTGTTCAAAATTTGTTTCTTCTGCTGTCAAAGTTGTCTGGGCTCCATGTGGTTAGTTTATCATTTTCTACTCTCTCATATTTCTAGCTTGTTGAATTTTCTGGGAATTGATTCCTTTTTGTTTTTGCTGGAATTCTGGGAATTGATTCTTTATGTTTCTGCTGAACACTTGAATATTTACATTTTCATGACTTTTTTATTTTTGTTGATAAAATATATATGATATATCCTTTGCATTTTTTTTTTTTAGAGATGTGGAAATAGGTTTGCAAAGAGGTTTATTTGTAGTAGGGGTGTTAATTTTGGTGCTTAGGCCAAGTTTGGTTTCAGCTAGAAATACAGTTCAACATGATAATATTGCTCTGAAGAGATTGGCTTTGGAAACAACCTCATACTGATGTCTACATTGGAGAAATGATTGTAAGGGAAACATTGGCTTTCTTTCTATGATGCCAAATAATTGGAATTAGATATGGTTGGTTCCATCTATAATCCCACTTTTGCAAATTGCAAATATTTTTTTCCCTTACAACAAAAACTAATTCATATATATATATATATATATTTTTTTTTTTTTTTCGCAATGCCAACAGATGATATTAAAAAATGATGAATTTAGATTTTTGAAATTTTCCTATTGCATCNACTTTTGTATAGACGATAAAACAACCAGGAAATACCGAATGCGGATATTATGTGATGATGATCATGCGGGACATTATAGTAAATAATGTTGCTCGAGAAAATTTGGCGGACATGGTAATCAAAATTATGCTATTTTTACACTCAGTAAGAATATATATTATTAGTTAAAACTTTTTTTAATTACTTGCATGTTTGGTATGTATGTGCAGTTCCAAGATAGTGCTTGGACCCAGCAATACGTTGACCATTTTAGAGCCGAATGGACAGCTGCTATTCTCCCACTCATATCGTAGTAAGATATATATATATATATATAGTACGTAGTTCCACTTGTATATACATACTTTTACATTACAAAACAATGTCACATTTAATTATAATACTTATGGAAATATTTAACTGCTTGTAATTCTGTTGTTCGCATTATTTGTACATATATATGTAATTTTGTTGTTTGCATTGTTTGAAAATATTTCTTTTTTCTTATATAATTTGTTATATCACTAGCTTGCCTACTGATTCTCATTTTTACTAAATTTACGTCCATCATTCTATTGCTTATAATACATAATTCCATTTAAATTTGTTTAACTTTAATTATTTATATTTATACATTGAAATTTCTTTTATAAAATATTCAAATAAGATTTAAAAAATCGTTTAATTAGTCAGTAAAAATATATTTGAATTATCCGGCGACGTCTTAAATAGGGATTTGCTGCGGTTTTAAAACAATTGTCTAATTAGTGACAAATTGCGTCGCCAAAAAATTGAATCAACACCGAATAATTTTTGCAAAAAAATGGTTAAGAAAAAAGACGACGCGCGCGTCTCTAATTATAGGAGAAAAGGCGACGAGTGCTTAAGAAAAAAGGCGACGCGCGCGTCTCTAATTATAGGAGAAAATGCGACGCGTGCGTCTCCGATTCTAGGAGAAAAGGCGACGCATGCGTCTTCGATTCTAGGGAGAAAAGGCGACGCGAGCGTCTCCGATTGTAGGATAAATGGCGACGCAAGCGTCTCCGATTATATGAAAACAGGCGACGCGTGCATCTCCAATTCTAGGACAAAAGTGCGCGTATTCTAGGAGAAAAGGCGACGCGAGCGTCCCCGATTATAGAAGAAAAGGCGACGCGAGCGTCTCCGATTGTAGGATAAAAGGCGACGCACGCGTCTCTGATTGTAGGAGAAAAGGCGACGCGAGCGTCTCCGATTGTAGGATAAAAGGCGACGCATGCGTCTCCGATTCTAGGCCAAAAGTGCGCGTAAACAATGAGAAACGGCGACACTTGCGTCGCCGATTTGATGAAGATACTGCGACACTTTCGTCGCGAATGTATAACGGTTATCAGCGACGCTGAGCGTCACCTTAATCCTTATTTTACGGCGACGCAATTTAGATGTCGCGAATATTTTTTTACTTTCGGCGACTCCCCTTTCGGCGACACATAAATTTACATCGCCGTTTACAACTAGCGACGCTAATTTTGCGTCGCCTATTAAGGTTTTTGGCGTAGTGAAAGTTCTTTAGTTATACCATTTATTCGTTAGCTTTTTCCAAAAGTAAATTAATTAAACAGTTTAATATTTCTCTCCCTAATTATTGTTTATTATATTATAATATTCTCAAGCTGTACTAAGTCTTAATAAAAAAAATAAAAAGAATACTAGATTGTATAACTTGTATTAAAGAACTCGTGCCAAAATGTAATGATTTTAAAATTTTAATTCAACAATCATAATTAAATGATTAGATTTCCAAATATGATTTTTCACTGCCGTCATGCTATCTAGGTTGCATCAGTCTGCTTTTAAATGTATAAATTAGAGGTTCAAATTTATAATCAATTTCTGAAAAAAGAAATGACTTCATCTCAACATATTGATGATAAAAATTCGAATAAAGTGCAATTAATTTTCAATTGTTATGACGTAATGTTTTTGTTCAAAAAAAAAAAAAAAGAACAAATATAGATGAATAATCCATTTATATTTTTTAAACAATTAGACATCAAACAGAGTCAATATTACATTTACATATATGAAAACCGTTAAAATAAATGTATTAAAGAAAATGAAAAGAACCAATATATAGAAATCAAAATCAAAATTCATGTAGCAAAATTCAGCTCATTTATATGGTGTTTTTTCACAAATAAATATGATTTAATAGTAAATAAGAGTAGATAAAAAATGGCACAATGCATTTATGACAAGTAAAATAATTTGTTTCGCTCTTAGTGATTGATTATCAATAAAAGGTATATGTTATTTGACAATAAAATTAGTTAATTAAAAAATATTATTTTTTAGTTAAATTTTAATATTAAAAATTAATATAATTATCTGAATGATCATCGCCACAAATAAAAATTAGCAAAAGTCTTGGGATAAAGGAAGCTTCACATTTGGTGGTGGGACTCTCAAAGCATCCATTCGAAAATGGAAAAGGAAAGAAGAGGGCCCCACATAACGAAAAACTAACAACATGTTTTATGATTTTGGCGCGTAGCGTGTGTGTGAAACACCTGGAAATGGGAATTGGATTTGTTTGTGTTTTGGAACAGGGTAACCTTATTCTTGTTATCTTGTCCATCCTTTAAAGCAAAAGAATTACGATAACATTAGAGTCACCAAAATGTTTGTTAAATAATTATGATAATATTTAAGAATTTTGCTATTTGAAACAGTAAAATGATTATCAGTAGAATCATTGCTTATATAATAATTACATATTGATATTGTTTAATTATTTTTTATTGTAAATTTTTAATTTAAAAAAAATAAACATTTCTAACAACCCATTTAAATTATCAAAGTGCATGTAGAATATTAATCATGATATAGTAAAAAATAATATTTTTGAATATTTAATTGATTTTTTTTAAATTTATTTATCAATTTTAAAATTTAGTTATTTAGATTATATTAATATTTTAATAAATAATATATTGAAGAAATTACACAAAGAGTATTTAAATTATATTGAATGTTACATTTAAATATCTGAATTATTTTTCGTTGCAAACAGGTAACTGAATTAACAATTTTCAACAACGTTAATATTTTTTATCATTTCTATTCAATTTTATCAGTTAAAATCACATGCAGACCGCGTGAAGAAAAAATCCAAAAGCATTGCCCTCATTTCCTCTCTTTCTTCCTCCTTTCTTCGAAATATCACAGTATTTCTCAAAATTAGGACACAATTGGCGTCAATGCATTTATAAATTGTTTCCTGATTCTGTCTCCTTTGTCTTTTTTTTCTCTTTTTTTTGTTTCTTTTTTCCTAATGGAGTATGGCTGCGACGTTGCACGCGAAGATGAATAGGAGAAAACTAGATAAGCTCAATATCATCAGGATCTGGAACCTTCGAATAATATTCATAGACTTTATTTCTTTTTCAATGTTCTTTTTTTTTTCAACTTATTTTTTCTTACTCCTGAATTTTGTAGTGAGAAGATTTTGAACCAGCAGTTCCTATGGCACTCAAACTCTTTTACTCCCTGACTTTTTTTGTTTAACGTACAACCTCTGTTTCAGATGCAATGGCATAGATTCCTTGTTCAACTTCGTTCGTCGCTTTTCAGGGGGAATAGTGACTGTCTACGAACGAAAAGTTAAGCTCCTTTATGGTAATCTTCGAATGCTTCAACTGTATTTTAATTGGAATTTAAAATTTAATTTCACTTTTCAATTTATGATACATTTGCTTAATATACTTGGGTTTTCTATACAGATGATGTGATCGTTTTCTGGTACCTTCTTCCTCTATAATTTCCCCCGTTCTTGTTCACTATTATGTTCTCTGTTTTCCTTTTTCTGGGTTCTTAATATCATTGATGCTTCATTGACAGAATTTTTCAGGTTGAAATTAACGAAGCATGGAAGATGAAAGCTGCTCTAGATCCCACGGTTCTCCCCAAGGAAAAATGGCAGGCCAAGTCCGCACTGTTTGATTATGAACATTAAACCTAAGAAATTTTGCCATAATTTTGAGAAATATTACGATCTGTTGAAGAAAGGAAGAAGAAACAGAGAAAATGACGTCCAATGCCTTTAGGTTTCCTTGCCACGCTATTTACACGTGATTTTAAAAAATAAAATTGGATAGAAATGATGAAAAGTATAAATATTGTTGAAAATTATCATTTCAGATATTTGTTTGCAACGAAAAATAATTTAGGTATCTAAATGTAACACTCGATATAATTTAAATACTTTAAATGTAATTTATTCTAATATATTTTGATATCATTTAACTTTTGCTAAGCAATTTGGTTCTGTAGCACTAATGAAGAATTAAGGGCAATGTTATGTGTATTAAAAAGTCTATCAATATATTTATCACAAAAAAAAAAGAATAACAATGTGATATTATTTTATTGGTTGAAAAAAATCTTATAGTGATGAATAAATATTTGATGGAATAAATGAAACTAAATATAAAATCAATAAAACGATGACACACTTCATCATTTAGTAACACCTTGGGTTACCTCCAACGTTATTCAAGAATTATATTTTTTGTATATAAAAAATAGAATATAATTAAATATATTCAATTAATATTTATTATTTCATCATGAATTTCACTAGTGATTATCGCCGCCGGTGACAAATAGTAAAATTTCATCCATATTAGCTCTGATATAGTATGGAACTAGTAAAATTTTTTTATGATTCTTCAGAATTTTGATGCTTGAAAATGTCATCATTTATCTTATACTGGACGTGCTTGTCTGATTGATTCAGTAATTATCTATTCTTTTGTCCATATTGTTATGGTTTATCGATGACCTATTAAGTTAATTCGGTATGTTACATCGACAATTAAAATTTTTTTATGGACTGAGGCTATTAGTGAGAAAAGAGTAGTCATTGTGGCATTGTCTGATTGTTGTTTGCCGAAAAAGCTTGGTGGCTTGGGTTTAAAGAATTTGACAGTTTTTAATTTCTCCTTGTTAAGTAAGCTTGTTGGAAGGTGATGGCTTTTGACTCTCCTATTTTTTATTTTGTGAGATTTTGTTTTAAAGGAAAGTTGAATAAGTTTTTTATTTATCTCACTTCTTCTATTTGGCCATCCATTCGGAATATTCAGGATCAAATTTTTAAGGATTGTGTTTGGCTCATTGGTTGTAGGTCTCAGTTACATTTTTGGTATGATAATTGGCTGAGTGAATCTCTAGTTACTTTGTTACGGGGTCAACAGTGCACCCCCTCCAATATTTGTATCTTTAATTTTCTTTCTGAGGATGGTCAATGGTGGTTTCCTGTTGATTTTAAAATGGCTTTTCTTGAATTGGCTGTTAGAATTGAGAAGACTAGAGTTTTGAGTTTTGGTGCAGATTGATTGGTTTGGAAATATTCAAAATTGGGGACGGTTGCTTGCAATAAGATGTATTTGCATTTTATTAATGCTTCTTGGCATTTAGGTTGGGTTGGTTTGATATGGGCTCCTTATATTCCTCATTCTAGATCTATTTTGGTTTGGAGACTTTTTCTTGATAGGTTTCCTGTTGATTCAGTTTTGATTTGGCGTGGGATACATATGGCTTCTCGTTGTTATGTTTGTAAGAGGCATTCATATTCTATTGATCATTTATTTTTGGATTGTCCGTATGCACGAGCTATTTGAGATTTTATTTCTTTACAGTTTAAGCTTAGTCTTTGCATTACGGATTCTCTGCTTTTTCTTTTTTAGAATGCTATAAATTTGAAACTAAGTTCTCAAGTTGCTACTCTTTGGAAAGTGGCTTTGATTTCTGGTTTTGCAGCTATTTGGTTTGCCAGGCTCAAGTCTTTGCACGAAAGTTTTTTGCCCCATGTTTCCCAGGCTTTTGTTTTTATTGTTAGAGCTATCAGTGAGGTAAATACTTTGTACTCGGGTCATATGGTTAATTCGATAGACAATTTATTGGTTTGTAAGACTTTAGGGGTTAAGGCAATTCCTCCTAAAGCTCCTAAGATTATTCCTGTGGTGTGGAACTTTCTGATGCCTGCTTTGATGAAGGTCAATAATGATGGTGTAGCTAATAGGTGTTCGGGTCCTGGTGATGGGGGTAGTGTTTTTTGGACTTTCCGAAGTTTTGTCAAAGGGTGCTTTGCAATTCCGTTGGGTTTGGTTTATGCTTTTGAAATTGAAATTTTGGCAGTTTTGCATGCTCTGGAGCTAGCAGAGCGTTATAATTGGGATCATCTTTGAATTGAGTGTGACTCCACTTATGTGGTCGGCTTTTTTGAGATAGATATGCTTCAGGTTCTTTGGAAGTATAAGGTCCATTGGTCTAGATGTTTGAGGTTTGTGCTCACAATTCATTTTAAGATTTCTCATATTTTTCGTGAGAGGAATCATGTAGCAGATATGCTTTCTAAGTATGTTATTTTAGCTCAAAATGATCTTTGGTGGTCTTTTCTTCTGGACTTTTGTGTATCTGCTCATAAGGATGATATTATAGGTGGTCGGGCTTTTAAGTTTTGTTAATGTTTATTTATGTAGGTTATGAGTTTATTTGTTCAAACATCCTGACATTCTTTTTCCTGACAGTTGTTTTATTTTTAGAGATTTTTCTTCTGTCACATTTTAATGAAGCCATGCAGTTGTAAATTGTTGGTTATAATCTATATATTTTATTTTTGTAAACTCTTCTTTTTATTTTTAATAAAATCTCCCTGCCTGAGCTGCTTTGCAGTTCTGGTAGAAATCATTTCTGATAGTAAGGAAGTAGTAAGACTTTAAAGTAAATAAATTTTATTTAACAAGACACATCATGTAAAAAGTGTCTACTCAATTAAATATATTTTGATTGTTTTTAAGTAAATTCTAATTAGGAAAGTAACAATTTACCATACTTACATGCATGGTTGAAAAAATCAAAAATTTCGGCAAAATTTTATTTTTTTTAAGAGTTGGATATTATTTCCTCCTTAAAAAAAAACCGGTAAAATTTTCATAATTTCCGTTGAAATTTTAATGGTAATTGCTTCACAATTTGGTCAAAATTTCCATAGAAATTTATGATATTTCTATGGAAATTTCTGAAATTTAAATTGTTAAATTTTTAAAATATGATATGNGAAGCAAAAGAATTACGATAACATTAGAGTCAACAAAATGTTTATTAAATAATTACGATAATATTTAAGAATTTTTCTATTTGAAAAAGTAAAATGATTATCAGTAGAATCATTGCTTATATAATAATTACATATTGATAATGTTTAATTATTTTTTATTGTAAATTTTTAATTTTAAAAAAATAAACATTTCCAACAACCATTTAAATTATCATAGTGCATGTAGAATATTAATCATGATGTAGTTAAAAATAATATTTTTATTTAATTGAATTTTTTTAATTTATTTATCAATTTTAAAGTTTAATTATATTAATATTTTAACCAATAATATATTTTGATATCATTTAACTTTTGCTAAGCAATTTGGTACTGTAGCACTAATGAAGAATTAAGGGCAATGTTATGTGTATTAAAAAGTCTATCCATAAATTTATCACAAACAAAAAAATAATAACAATGCGACATTATTTTATTGGTTGAAAAAAATCTTATAGTGATGAATAAATATTTGATGGAATAAATGAAACTAAATATAAAATCAATAAAAGGATGACACACTTCATCATTTAGTAAACATCTATCCACTTCTCGTTACCTCCAACGTTATTCAAGAATTATATGTTTTTGTATATAAAAAATAGAATATAATTAAATGTATTTAATTAATATTTATTATTTCATCATGAATTTTATTAGTAATTATCATCACTGGTGATAAATAGTAAAATTTCATCCATATCAGATTTAACATGGTAAGGATATAGTAAAACTTTAAAGTAAATACATTTTATTTGGTAAAACACATCATATAAAAAATATTTACTCACTTAAATATATTTTAATTATTTTTAAGTAAATTCTAATTAGGAAAGTAACAATTTGCCATACTTGTATCAAACCACTAATAATTGTTATAAAATGTCAGTTGCATTTTATTTTTTAGTTTGATGGATAATTTTATTTTTATTATATGGCAATAATATAAATCATATGACTTGCTACGTAAAACATTTGTAGTCATCACGGCCTCATTATTATATTAAAATTCTATATCAGTCTAACTTTTCTGCGTTAACCTTTTTTATCTTAGTGAATCGGAAAAGATTTTGTTTCAAAAGCAAGTTTCTTTTTTGTTTAACAGTCATTTACAATGAATAGATTTTCAAATTACGATGTTACTAACAATACTGGTCCCTGTTTCTTTCAATTCCAATAGCCTAGCTTAACTCCATTTTATTCCTTTCTCATTCACCATAACAAAAACAAAAACAAAACAAAAAATCACTTTTTTATTCCTTTCTCAATTAAAAAGGCAAAAAAAAAATGTTTGATTCTAGAGTTATGGTGATTAGAATAAAACAGATTTATAAATTCGTCATGTAGGAATAATTAATGGAGGATAAGATTCCTTTTCAGGTGGTTAACAGCTAGGCCATGAGTATTGTTGGCCTCACGTCTAATTAATTTAGAGTTAATATCATATAGTGTGACACATTGTTTCGAAACATTTCATAATTACTTTTTACTATTAGTATTTTTTCGTTAAATTTAATGGAATACAAATAAATTGGTAATGAACATTGTTCAAAATCTAAGGTTAAATTTTTTATCTTATTTTCATTGAAAAATCTAAGACATTATATAAAAAATAAAAATGAAAAGTGGTTAAAACTTAAAATTAGGGTTTTTAAATTTCCGAATCTCCTAAAATGGTTATGATTTCGTTGATTAGTGATACTGTTCTATTGTGTAATGATGATGACGATGATGTTAGAGATGCTACATTGGGTGTTTAAGTTTAGACTGATCTTGAGCACCTCTCTTTGAGTGAAAGTCTTAGGGGTTTTTTTTTTTTTTCATTGTTTAGATTAATGGTTA